>JAZHYW010010121.1:0-196291 GCA_037355805.1 Ixodes ricinus | reverse complement strand
TCGTGCTCGTTTCCCCAACCATACATTTCGATAGGCAAAGTAACTTACCGCTGTGCAGACGTCCATGATATCGGAGTTACCTTTTTTTATTGGTTAGTACTTTAACCGAAACGTTTTGAGGAAATTGTACTGTACTGTTTTAATAATAAAAAGAAAGTATCAAATCCCATAACCGAGCATAAAATAGGAACAAAACAAAAACGACCGCAGAAAAAAAAAAAGCAAGTGCGAAAAGAAAACAATAAAAGAAATCAACGAAAGGTGAGCTACTGATAAAGACGTGTACTGAAAAGAATAAAAAAAAAAAAACAAGTTCGATGAGTTTGGAGTTTGCTTTTCTTTTTTTTTTGTGTGTGTGTTTTTCTTCCAAGTCATTTGCATAGATTTCCTCCGGTCGTTCTGCAATATAACGTTCTTTCTCGGACATTCATTGTTCAGAAGATTGCTCTCATTTCTTTTTGCCCCCTTCTTTATTTTCGTCGGGGTCCGTTGGTTCCATATGTTCTCCGCGGTGCGGTCTGTTGAGCGTGGATAAAGGAGTTACGCCTCGTTTGGTCCCAGTTAAAGACGTTTCCTTTTGCATATCGCGTGGTCGAACCATTTTCTCTAGAAGCCGCGGCCACGCGTCTCGCACATCATGCAAAAGACAGTTGCGGACACTGTCTGAAACGCGCTTCTTCCCTCGGAGGACAGTCCTGTCACATTGATCATACACAAACACTGTCGGCAGACGTATTAAGCAAACATGTTTTGACATGCTTGAGGAGGCTTCATGTCTGCAGCCGCGGACACCGTGTTTTTGTATGATGTGTACGAACAGCAAAATCTGCTTGATATGACGTTTTTTGTTTTTGCTTTTATCCGCATTATGCCAAATGACTTTGAGGGTCTTTTTTTTCTTTCTGCTTGATTTGCCCCAGCTGTCGCGTTTCGTTCCGAGAACTGTAGAGAGTGACTTATTAGGACAGCTGGCGGCTCCACGCTGTGACGCTAATTAACGCTGTCAGTGCATCGCGTTAGGAGGAAGCGTTGTAGAAACAGATGCGCGTGAAGAGATGATGAAGGGCAGATTTTCTTTCCTTCTGTCTTTCTAGTATGGAAGCCAAACTCGCGTGCGAAAAAATTGCGGCATTTTTTTAGACTTCCAGTGATGAGGTATACGTACATATTCAGTTCGAAACACATAAAAAGAAAAGAGATGAAAAGAAGAAAAAAAAAAGTAAACTTGGTTAGCGGCGACTGCAGAGTTTGTCGCTGCCCCGTAATTACAAAATCTGTTTCCGTAGCAATTTTCTCCGCTCACATTTCCTAAACGAAATCTGGCTGACTCCGTTTCAATACTTAACGTGCTCAACGCTGTTACAGCTGCTAGGGCGCGAGGGCGTGGCTTCTCCTAGCGCCTCATTTGGGCGAGAGCACGCGCACGCAAATGAACGGCGTGATCTAGCCACACGCTCGCGTGCCAGCTTTTGACAGCGTTGCTCACTAAGTCAAGTACCAGATTCGCCCGAAAGGAGGCGTCTGAGTATGCGAGCGCCGCGCCGACAGCAGCGCCCCCGTAGCGGCGTGACTCGAGGGTAGGAAAAAGGAGTTGTTGATAGGTATTAAAGGGTTTGAAGTAAATCGTTCCGATACCGGTCGATGCCCTTCGATAACGGTATGCGAGGCATGCTTCCAAAGATGACGGCGGGGTACCGCGTATCGTTATCGGTGTCATCGAAGGTATATGCTGAAACTCTCTATTATTAGCTGACGGTATGCGCTGCCAGAGCTTTTGATGACGTCCTGTGTCGAAGATGGGTTTCACAGGGTCATGAGCGGGTATTCACTGGGCGCCATATTTGAGGGCGCTGTTTAGCTAGAGCGCATGCTCAGAACGAGCTCACATTATTAGGTCGCCAAGATCGGCATTCTTGAGGGTGTGCAATGAGGGTTGCAAAAGAACCGTGGAAGCTCGCCATCAGCACGCGTTCAGCAGTCACGCACACGGCTATGGCCGCTAGTACTACTTACTATACTCCGTTTCACCTTATGTTGTACCGCAGAGAAGGCTATAAGCGCGAGCTCATAGTTTTGGGAGCTGATCTTAACGCACGAGAGCTTGTGCCGCCGAGATGTGCCCTAGAGCAAGGAGCTCGCGCTTGTAGCCTTTCCTGCGGTACGACACAAGGTGAAACAGAGTATAGTCCCTATAGGTATTGTAATTCTGGCATTACTATGCCCCCTGTACAAATTGGAAGTGGATGGAAACTACCGCAGTGACGCAGTCGCACGTATAGCTTTTTCTAGTAAGCCTGTGCGCGTGCGTGCACACTGTCCCCTGACCCTTGTTCCCGCGGTCGCCGTTTTCGGGGTGCACCGTCCCGACGCGCGGCCAACATCAGGGAGTTTTCGTAGATTGTTTCTTCCGACCCTCAAGGCTCTCCGCAACCCGCTACGATAATCCAGAACTCTGCAGTCAAGGCCAGCGGCGCGCATGCCCATTGGCCTCTTCGTTGCGGGAGAGCGATAGGGAAAGCGGTCTATGGAAATTGCCTATTACGAGCATCTACTTTTGCGCGTATTTCGCCTATTATGACGCATCATAGGTATATATGGGACAAGAAAGAAATAAAAACCGACACAACGGCACGATGGCAATGTGTTCTGACAGGTAAGGATACGGTTGGGCTGCCCCTCGTTTGTAGTTCGGAGACAGGACCCCCAGCCCATTCTGAGCTCTCGCGGTGATTAGTGACTTTGCGAACAAAAAAGAAAATACAATATATATGTATGTGTGACATCCCTATTACTGCACGCCCTCTTCTAAGATTCAATGCTGCTACTTTGTGTGAATCGTACAGTAGCGCCTGGAAAGCGGAGGGATGCAACATAGGCGAGAACAGAGGACAAAAGAAATGCCGGGGTCTTTCCGCCGTGGAACGTGATCGAGCTGTCTGAGTGATAGATGGCGCTTTTGGCGACGTTGTCTCTGAATGCCGCGGTGTGTGCTATACCACCTCGACGGAACGAATCGCCGTTTGAGCTCTCGGGATGGACGTCCGGCAAATCTTGCAACGCCTAAGATTTGTCGGGATAGGACGCCTTTGCGTCCACAGGTCTCCTCAATTTCTCTCTCCTCTTTCTGTGCTGTGAGGGCGTGGGAGGGAGAGTTAAGCCCGGTTCACACAGTTGCGTTTGACTGCGTTGCGGCAGCAAGACACCAGGAGATCCCTGCTGCTTATATCGCGTGCCAAGAAGATTCCTTCAATTGGATTCCACGCTTCATACGAAGCACAGATGTGCCGGTGACTCGCTTTCGGTTCTCGCCGCAACGCAGTCAGACGCACTCAAACCGTGTCTGAACCGGCCTTGCGGTAGTGAGCGAGTGTGTGAGAGTGAGTAGCGTATGAGTGTCTGTATCTGTGAGATGGAGAGGATTGTGCTTGTGTGCGTTGTTTGGTGCTTTAGCCGTAGATGTAGGACTCTAACTTATCTTTTTCTTCCCGTGTTTATATATTAAGTGTGCAGTGTACGAGCGTATTTTTTTAATCTCATAATCGCAGATAAATTATTTTTCTTTGTTCTCTCTCTTTATATTTTTTTCGTGCTTACAAATATAATTACGCAATCAAAATTGGTCTTCAACACGCAAGAGGATTATTGTAGATCGTTTTGACTGGAAGCAATACTAGGACATTTCTATTTATAGCTTTAAAGCACTAAAAGTAAGGAGGAAGAGAACGGAAATCCAGAAGATAGAGTGAACCAGAAATGAAACTAGAAACTCTACCAGAGACGCTAATTATTTCTTTCCTCTTTCGCTTCCTGGGAAAACTCTAGTTTACTCGGATTTCGAAGAAAAAAAAAAAAAGAAGAAAAAGAAAACGCATTCGGAAATTGCAAATATTGGACGAAATCGACAGGAAACTCAGATGCCTTCGTTCCCCGTAGCCGCGAGTGCGTTCCGAGAAACCATTGACTGATTAACTATACGGGTAGGCATTGAGGGAGAGGAGGAAACGAGAGCGCGCTAGCAAGGACGTCGGAACAGCGAGCCCCTGGTTCGAATGATTAGTGGTATATATACAGACGCCAAGCTAGCTGCCTTCGTCTCTCCCTTACAAAAAAATGAACTGAGTTTTCAATTGAAAGTGTAAAGGGCTCACTCAATAGACTGCATTCAGTCTCAATTGAAATTCAATTGACTTTTCTAATGAGTCCCTATTGAACCGTCCCAGGATATTGGCCACTGAGGCGCAATTGAATTTTCAGCAGTTGCATTTCAATTGAATTTTGGCAATAGTGTTTTAATAGAACTTTTGCTATTAAGTTTCAATAAAAATATTGCAATTGAGTTTCCAATTTACTTTTTGCAACGTGTTTCAATAGAATTTATTGCAACTGCGTTTAAAAAAAATTGCAACTGGATAAGAATTTTTTGTATACTTCCTTAAGGCATGCAACATGAAGGAACAAAGCACATGGAGGAAGCAGACACAAACATCATAACTAAGCACTCACAACCCACTAATCGTACGCCCTTGACTGCCCCACCGCCTTATATACCCTACATAAGAAAGGTATTCATTTGGCCGGTGACCACCTCAGCATTTATTAAGGTTCCCAGTTTGCTATTTCCTCATTGGAAGTCTCATAAATGATAAACAATGTTTCAGAACGTAATCCACAAACGACCAAAAAACAACAAACTCAATTGCATTCCTAATGAGTAAATTCAATAGAATTGCTATTGAGTTTCTTATGACCAAGCTCAATTGCATTCCTAATGAGTAAATTCAATAGGATCGATATTGAGTTTCTTATGACCAAACTCAATTGCATTCCTAATGAGTAAATTCTATAGAAACGGTATTGAGTTTCTTATGACTAAACTCAATTGCCTTCCTAATGAGTAAATTCAATTGAATCGATGTTGAGTTCTTATGACCAAACTCAATTGCATTCCTAATGAGTAAATTCAATAGAATCGATATTGACTTTCTTATGATAAAACTCTATTGCATCCCTAATGAGTAAATTCATTAGAATTGATATTGAGTTTCTAATGATCCAACTCAATTGCGTTCCTAGTGAGTAAAGTCAATAGAATCGATATTGAGTTTCTTATGATCAGCCTCAATTGCATTCCTAATGAGTAAGTTCAATAGAATAAAAATTGAGTTTCTAATGATCAAACTCATTAGACCTTGAGTTTATATTGAGTTTCAATTGACTCTATAGGAACACAATAGAAAGTCAATTGAAACTCATTGATCATTTTTGTAAGGGCTACGCCATCTTCGAACGCGTTTGAGCAGCGAGTGAGACAAAGCCAGTTGGTTGTGCCTCTACCCACATAGTCATTCGAACCAGAGCGCGGTGTTCCGACGTCTCCCCCTCTCCCTCAATTTCTATCCGCACGAAAAGCCTCGGAAGAGAGAGCTTGATCCATCGCTGTCGCCGCGTAAGAGACTATTAACTGTTTCATGTTTAACGAGCTCTCCTCCCTCATCACCCCGACCTGACGACATCCCCCGAGATCACGACGAGAGCTTTCGACAACAACACCGCGCTAATGAAGCGCTGCATTATGAACGCGGGCAGCCGCCGACACGTGCTATATACACCTCCGTTTGCCCCCCAAGCTGCTGTGGAAGCTATACCAGCTCGTTGAACGAATCGCACGCCTATCTTTCGCCACGAGATCGCGCTCCCGCCCCCTCACCCACGCGCTGAGAGAGAGAGAGTCGGGTCAGGTGATGAAAGAGAGGCCGTTGATTGGTGCGGCGTGGCTTGTAGCTCCCACCGCACTGTCAGCTTAGCGGCGAACGGAGTACTTCCCACGCGGGGAACGAAAAGGGCCGAGCTCATTTGGCCACCCACGTTCGCGTCCTCTCCGCAACAGCGACAGGTGTCGTTGAAGGGACCGACCATAGATAGGACCGAGTCGGCGTGCAACGAGCGTCGAATAATGCTAGTCCTACCTGCGGCGACCGAGGATAACAACTGGGCTGTCGTTGTCCGCCTGGTGGTGACGACGACGGTGTATTGTTCGGCGTCACGTGGGGTATGCTTAATGAACACCTCGTTGTGACCACAACAGATTGCCGTTTCATAATTCGCCCGCATTGAAGGACTATTTTTAATTTTTTGCTCTCTTATATTTTGATTGACCGCAGCGGACACCACGACCGATGGAAGCCAATCCAAAGCCGTGTGGTTGTCACGTGACCTCCGGGAGGGGGCGCGTCGGCTCGCGGGGCGTCTAGTCACGTGATGCAATCGCAGCGCCTGATTGGCTGGGATGCATGGCTCGTGTATGGCGTCCGCTACGGAATATTGCGATTCGTTGAGAGCTGATATTTATATATGGACCACTCGGTGCGCGCGTGTTTAGGTCTTTATGTCGTTCTCTGCGGTTGTTGCGCCGAAAAGGGATCGCTTACGAAAATGGCCGTTCCGCCGAGGCTGCGTGTGCATTGTCATAGCCTCCTATATACTGACAAAGCCTGGCGGATCGCCACAACAAGCGGCCGCCGAAATGGGAAAGGTGGAGCGGCAGACAACGGATGGGAGGAGAGCCACGTGACTGGCGCCCCGCTGCGGTGAGCCGCCGAAACACACCTCTCCCCAGCGAACAAGTGTGTTTCGGGTCCTCGCTGCTGCAAAAGCTGTCCGCTGACGTCCAGGTTCCCCGAGAAATGGCTCTTTGATGCTCTGTGCTACCAGATCCTGGCGCTCCAAATCTGCGACCGGGCAGTCTGTTGGTGGTGTTCCCCACTCGTAGATCCGGAGGCGCTTTCTAAAATCCGCGAGGGAGGCAAAATTCCGCTCCGTGGGACACACTCCGAATCGACGAGCGGAAGGTGAACTCGCCTCTTTTGGAGCGACCCCTTCCCCGCTCCCACTGCTCCCCCTCCCGGCCGTTCAACATGTGCCGCTGCTCGAGCTTCTGACGAGCTCCCAACTGCTTAGCCGGCTGCAGTCTTTCAGACGACCGGTGACAACTGTCACTGCGTTAGCTGCAGAAATACCACACGACACAGGACGGAGGCGAAAAATATCCACTCCACGGAGCCCATGTCACAAATAACGAGGAAGACGTCACGCATTCGGCACCGTCCGCGCCACCTTTCTGGCCGCCTCGAAGCGGCGGGCACGCACAGCGATTGCCATCGGTGGAGCTCAAATGGACCTTTTCCGAGAAGCGTTCTGCGCACGCGCGAGCGCCCGATGCCAAGCGGCGGAAGTTGGGGAAAAAACCAAAAATCGAGGAAATTCCGGAAGGAGGCTGTAAGATCAGCGAGTAGCAAACGTAATTGCAGCGTACATATAATTGTGTTACGCAAAAAAAGAAAGCGGACGGAAAGAATAACACGACGTTTAAGTGGACGCCACGGATGCCCCGCCCGGACGGCGCGTTATGCACGCCCTGCTGCTCATGAGAACGAAGAAACCGTAGTGGCGCAGCTCCCGTTATCGATTGGCAGCGCAGGTAGGTCCCTTCCTCGATTTTTAGTTCCTGCAGCCACCGCCTGGTGCCGTCGGTATGTGAGAGCGGTCCATTGCTGATACGACTTTGATCAAATGCCCAGAGGTAACCAGAAGCCATCACTGGCACAGTCGTTGCCTAATCTGTTCTTGCTTTATTCCGCGAGAAAACGTCGGCGGCATGCAGCGTAAAAAGTAAACAATCAGTGGCGGCAAAATGAACAGGCCTAACCTTGCGTCGGCCTCCTTCCGATTTTCTGCCGTTCTTTTTCTCGTTCTTCCTCTCACGATCACAGATGTCAGCGCTTCCGATTTGTCACGCTCCTGTCCCGGCTTTCAACGCGAGGTAGAAGCGTCCGAGCCGTCACAATCCCGCGTAAACAACCGATGCATCCAAGAAGACCCATCTCGACCGACTCGGCACCGTCCCCCGTCCCTTCGTCGACGGCGAGGAAGCGCGGCCGGTCGCCGGCAACGCCGCGTTGCGCATGCGCCACCGTCCTGGGAGGGGAAATGACGTGGCGCGCTCTGTGGCGCTCTGTCAAGTTCCGGGTAGATCTCTCGAATCCCGCAGATCAAGTTTGGCGGAGTTGGAGGCGCTCCACGGGGCGGTAGCTGCCAGAGATCTACGAGCGGAAGATGACCAAGTCGAGCCAGATCTGCGAGCGGAATATGCGCGCTCAAAATGGAGCGCTTTTGGAGCGCTCGAGATCTGCGAGCGGAATTCACCATTAGGCTCCGTCGTCGAACTGCCAGGATATGGTATTGTTCTACAGCGCGGACGTTCCTATGCTTACTTATAACTTTTTTTTTTTTAACGCCGGCCCGTTGGTCTACAGTGCGGGACAGTGCGGAAAGCGTTCTGGGGAGACATCGTGTTTTCGAATGGAACGGGTGCGTTCGGCATCACTCACTGTTGCGCATTTTTTTTTTTTTTTTATTGAATGTGATCAATGACATTGGAGCTCGCTGTACGTATAAGTGCATCCACTGAAATGATGTCGATCCCGTACTGTCGTAAGCGCCCTCGGTT
Organism: Ixodes ricinus; assembly: GCA_037355805.1. Taxonomy (NCBI): domain Eukaryota; kingdom Metazoa; phylum Arthropoda; class Arachnida; order Ixodida; family Ixodidae; genus Ixodes; species Ixodes ricinus. Next base: position 187,785 of record JAZHYW010010121.1, on the reverse strand, counting down.
CATTTTATTATGTTCTTTCCTCTTATGTAAAAGCTTCGAAAGTTGGTAGACCGCGGAGGCTGTGCGCGTCCTCTTCCGCGAAAGGTTTTACGACCCACAGACCTTGATTTAAGCTGTCAGTTATTGTTTTTTTCTTCCCACAATAGTTTTTCTTTTTCTATTGCCAACACTTTATTGCTTTTGCGCAACCTTTTCTTTTCTGCTTTACTTTGATATTTATTTGCTTTTTTTTGCCTCCCGTTTTACTACGGGCGCCAGTCTAAACAAAAATTCCCGCGCTCGCTTTTCTTTGTTTATTTTTTTACTCTTTTGCGTTTGTTCGTAGCGAGCCAGCTCATTCATCTTCGCTCCATCACCGAGCTCACACGTTGCTGTACCCTTTCTGTTCTCGCCGAATTATTTATCTTCCATCGTCGCCTTTTGCTTTTCCTCTTTAATGTTCTTAGCTTAACTTCGCTCTACGCGTTTTTCTTGAAATCTTTTCTTTTTTTCGCGGGATTCCCCCCCCCCCTCGTCTCTCTCCCCCCTCCCTTTTTTTTTTTGCCTGCTACTCTTTTTTTTTATATCTTACGATGGATCGCAGCGGACACTATACGAGCCATCGGAGCCAATCCGATTCCGTGTGAGTGTCACGTGACCTGGGAAGAAGGCGCAGCGGCGTGCCTAGTCACGTGATCAAAAGTTCACAGTGCTGGATTGGCTGGGTTGACTTGTACCGCCCGCAAGGATTCCATCATAAGGCCGAAACGGAAAAAAACGTCCGCCGGACCGACTCATCGGGATGTTACCGATTTTGTTGACGGAGTGGTCAAGTGAACTTACTTACTCCTTTGTTTAAACGACGACGACGACGATAATGGTGTTGGAAAGTCCATCGAGAGAGAGCTTTGCTAACTTATATGTCTTGTAGCCCGTTTTATTTTTAGTTATATTTTTCCTCTTTGTATGGGGATTTCAGTGAACCATGTCTTTTGGGGATAAAAAGGGATAAAGGGCAATTGAAAAAGAAAAAAAGAGAGGGGGGGTGAAAGGAGGGATATAAGAAGGAGCGAAAGTTTGCAGGCCAGCTGGTTAGGAAACATGCATAATCTAACTCCTTGTCTCAGGGTTTAGATTATGACAGATATAAGCCGCGTATTTTCGAAAATTCTTCGGACGAACACTTTTCACTGGCGTCTTGAGGGAAAAAAAGAAGGGGGCGGATTTGGCCTGTTATGTAAGTAAAATTACATTGTCCTTACGAGCACGCTTTTCCCGTTTCTTTAACCCCCCCCCCCCTCTTCCCTTTTTTTTTTTTCCAAGAAAAGAAAAAGGCTTAGAAGTTGTTTTCGTAATTTCTTTTCGAAGTGGTTTCACAAACGTTCCTTTGCCCCCCCCCCCCCCCCCCCGGGCCCGTCCCCTTCTCTTTCTTTCTCCCCCCCCCCCCCTTATGGTGAACAGAAGACGTTGCAAAATCGATATAAACTATATATATATCGCAGCTGCCTCTGCTTGTAAAGCACTTGGAGGATGCTTTGCTGGAGCAAAAGAAGCGATTTTTATCGCTCCTTTGTCTTCTTCTAAGACTTTGGAAGCGCAGAGCGGAGAGATGTTTGCGCAAGTGCACGGCAAGCAAAGTATTTTTTTTTCTTGTTAAGCGCGCGTTTTTGCTCCGAGCATGTTTGCAGTGGGGAGGAATCCGCGGCTGTGTTCGAACGCGAAAAGGGGGGAGGTTTATTGACATTTCTCAACTTCACAGACGCGATCACCGCTCTTCGTTGTGTGCGCTTGGGGGGAGGGGGCTCTCAATTTGCATATTACCTGACTCTGGCTCTTTTTACTCACTCCACGTGCAACACCCGTGAGAGCTGAACAATGGGGCTGCTCCCCGGGCGCGTATACGCTCGAGCGGGCTAGCAGTTTACTTCATTACGAAGGAGAACGTAAAAATTTAAACACGAACGAGCGTGTGCATTCATTCAATTTCGAAGTGAAAACTGACGATGCGTAAAACTAAACTTAATGTATACATTTTTTTTTCTTTTTTGTAGCGCGTTTTTTGCATGTTTTATTCGGTGACGTAGTTCGCGCTTGTGGAATTCACGAGCTTTTAGCTGCGGTGGTTACAAAACCATAATCAAATAAACAAAAAAAATGGCAGCGACTTTTTTTATTTGGAATGTCCTATAGACGATTGCAAACAGGGCATAACCTCCTATATACTGACAAAGAATGGCAGATCGCCACAAGAAGCGGTCGCCGAAATGGAAAAGGTGGAGCGGCAGACAACGGATGAGAGGAGAGCCACGTGACTGGCGCCTCTGCTGCGGCGAGCCGCCGAAACTCAGCGTCTCGATCGCCGCTGCAAAAGCTGTGCGCTGACGTCTAGGTTCCTCGAAAAATGGCTCTTTGATGCTCTCTGCTACCAGATCCTCGTGCTCCAAATCTGCGACCGGCTCTCTATGGCTCCGTCGTCAAACTGCCAGGCTGTGAGTATAGAGGAGGCAATGAAACAGGGCATCCGGCAGCCGTCATGTTCCTGCTCGTGCGAGAAAGCACGTGAAATTGCAGGCCTGCCAAAGCCACCTTCACGCGTATGCTGCATTTGCTTGCACGCATGGGGCATTGAGGCCGGGACCTCTGTGCTTCATATTAAAGGGGCGATGCAACATTTTTTGTACTTTGCGCAAATACCGCTTAGAACGGATCCCTGACGTTGATGACCTATGAAACACGCGTTCGTTTTTCACCCCACGCAATAGAAGTCCCAGAAACAAATTAAAGAAAAACGAGCAGCGTTTACCCCCTCAACTCGCAGCCAGAACAAGCGGCCACGTGACCTGAATGGATTATATGCCGCCAATGTTGATCATAGCCGCGCGCTGGGGTTGGCAAAGCACAGGACACGCGCTGAGTTCCAGACATTGTTATGGCTCGGCTATTGTCGTCGTTGAAGCGATTGGACACGGGCCACTACCCGAATGCTTCTCGAGCTAGTAATTATCACGAGCCCAAATCGAGCGCCCACGCAATGCTCGGGTCCAATCTATGAACCGCATTCAAATATCGTCACTTGGGTGTACTGCGATCCCCACGTTACGTCATCAAATTTTGCAAAGAGAGATTGAATGAAAATGATCGCTTTTGTCCTTGAAATTACACCGCAACAAAGGAGTTTCTTGGCCAGTGGCGTTGCGTGCGAGTATCCTTGAGTCTCACCAGTGCCAATAAGCTCGTGTAAAGTGAAAAACATTCCAACTGAATATCGTTGCACAGCTCCTTTGAAGCGAGGCCACCATTTCAAAGGAGAAAGCATGACACGCTACATTTGAGACACGAATATTTCGGTGACTTATACGTAACGTAACTTAACGTAAGGAAATGGGGCAGTGTGAATGAGCCTTTAGTCGGGACTCCATGCTTGCAATCGTGTATAGCCATGCATATTTGAGGGCGCTGTTTAGAGCGCATGCTCAGAATGAGCTCATATTAATAGGCTGCTAAGACCGGCAATCTCTACGATGTTGAGTGCCCGTTGCATAGGAACTGTGAAAGCTCGTCATCAGCACACGTGCTCAGCAATCGCGAACCCAGCTATGGCCGCCAGTGAATACCATGGAATGTAGTGTTCGTGGAACGATCGTTTAAATTTGTTTAAAAACAGTCGCTTCAGGGAGTGAAGACCTGAAGACCACCCTCCCCTAGTTTGTCATGAGTATTTTTTTTGCTTTTTTTGTTATTGTTAATTATGAATCAGCTCGCCCCCATCGCCACTTGAATGTTGTTTATTAACTGACGTGACTATAAGGTAACCTCGCAACGTCGTGTTGAGGTGCCACGTGATACATGGTATCACGTGACTTGACGTCATGGTTCCAGGTCACGTGACACTGACGTCACGTCTCGTGACGTAAGGTCACGTCACGTCGCGCGGAGTCCAGTTGTGGTGTCATATGACGTCACGACGCTTGACCTGACGTCACGTCACGTATAGATATACACCAATTCAATATTCCCACCAAAATGTCGCAATAAAACGCTTCTCGCGATACGAATATTTTGTGACGTTACCGGAATTAATGTGCAAGTATACACCGATTACATTATCCCGCTAAATTTAGCGGGGGATTGCACGGACGGACGGACGAATTTTAGGGAGTGTGGTGTTACTAAAAAATCGTTCCGTGTTAAAAAACAAATACTATAAATCTAGGGACGAATTTTGTTTCGAAAGTTCGATCGCGGCGTGATACCTGCCCTATTAGACCGATAGCAGTTTATTTTATATCACGTGCCACGCTCCGCTAGCGTGACGTCATAAACATGTCGCGTCGGTGTTACGCCATAAACATGACAAAATTTATGTGGTGCTCACGCGCGAGACAAGTTGTATCAGAGCGTTCCGCTTTCATTTGTCCACAACTGTACTCTATGCTTCGTAATCGGCATTACTGCTTTGTCTAAAGTGACCGTATTCTCGGGCCCCAAAGCGGGACGCGTATTGAAGGGGGGGGGGGATACATATAGTTGTGATGCTTGAAAACTTTAAATTTTGGTAACAAATCATACCTTTTCAGTATTTCATATAGACCGCACATATTTCTTTTTATGCACATTTCATACATTTGGTGTGAATATTTCTTAGTATCGATGTATTCATTTTTGCAGATAACATGCCCATATTATCAGCATCTTCTCTGCCAAGCAAATCTTGTACATTGTTCAGAGAAAGCACCCTCTCACTGGTGCGATTTTTTCGTCTAGCCGCGTCTTTTATCTATTCGGGATTCGGGGGAGCCGAAACGGGACAAAACACCGTCCCACAAGCACGCTTGCGGGACAGCGGGACCACGGGCTGAAAAGCGGGACCTGTCCCGCCTAAATCGGGACGTCTGGTCACTTTAGCTTTGTCGGGGAAATCTCATTTTGGTTTCTTCTTTTTATTATTATTATTAACGGAAGCGAAGTTGGGATTTTGGTAGCCGTCGCTACACATGCAGTCGCCCTGCTATAGATTCCATTATGAGCCACAAGGCCACGTGGTTGGTGCCACTATGGATTACGTGACGTGCGTCAGGCCACGCCGGGTCACGCGATCACACGACAGGACGACCTGACAGCGCATCGTGACGCTGTCACTGTCCAGATTTGCATAAATGTATCGCCAACGCATTCCGCACGCGAAGCGTTTGGGCTGGCGGTATACATCGAAGGAATGTTTCGCTATTAACTTCTTGTCTTTCTAGCGAGGTTCGTTATCTTGGAATATTGGAAGAGGCTTATTCGATTTCCCGAGCTGCAAGGAGGAAGAAAAATTGCGTTTGCCCGCTATTAGAGAGTTTTAGTAGATCGTTCCGATACCTCCGATATCCTCCGATAACGATACTCTATATCTAAGCGCAAAGGCGGAGGCAGAGTATCGGGTATCGTTATAGGAGTCATCGGAACGATCTACTAAAACTCTCTAATATGTCGTGTCTCCGGTCGACCTAGGACATCGATTGCCGACCCGTTACCGCGGCATGTCGTAAGTCGACGCGAAACTCGAGCGCGGTTCGTATTATGCACATAATGGAATCGTTCTAAGCCGACCTCTCTCGATAAGATGAGTTTCGCTCGTGTTCATCTAAATATAGGTGATCGTGTACGAAATCGCCTAACCCCGTCCTTTGTATTCGTTTCTCTTTTATTAATATTACTGTTACTTCGAGGTTTCGTATTACCTCGAATTAATTAATGAACTTCCCTCGGGAAGAAAAACGAGCTTTTCTCTTGTATCTCTCATCTGCTCGACATCCGAGGGCAAGATGTGGTCGAGAAGAACGTTGTACAGGATGGATGATCCGCGACGAAGAGGGGGAAGGGGGGGGGGGTGTCGAATAGCGAAACCCCCTTGTTCGATTTTTTTTTCTGTGTGTGCTTTGTCGCGCGGAACGCGGTGGCGTGTCGATTTAGGGGAACGGACCCCGCGGTGTCGCGACGGTGTCGTAAGTCGATAATGCACCGCTGCAATGGCGGAATCCGCGCTCCACTGACTCTTTTTTTATTATTATCTTGTTTGTTCTAATTTTTATGTTGTCTTTGTTTTTTGCTAGCTCATTTGCTATTTGAGGGACGAAAATGTGAAGAAAGGTAAGCGCGAAGAAAGGGGAAAGATGTAGATAGATAAAGTGTAAAAAAGGATATGTAAAAAAAATATGAAATAAGGGGAAGGTCTTTGTATTGTCAAGCGGGTGAGATATATAAAGCGTAAAAGATATTTCCTCCTTTTTTTTTCTATTTTCTCATTAACCTTGGCGAACAGAAGGGAGGTAGTCGTGAAAGAATCGTGAAACAGGAAAGTCTGAAGTGAGAAAGTATGAAATGAAGTCAGCGAAGTGAGCTGAGAAGGAAAGAGCTGGGAGTGAGAAGTTATGAGATGAAGCAATTCAGAACGAGTGAAGCCGGTGCAATTTGGATGTAGCGAAAAATGCTCCCCCCCCCCTTTTTTTCTTCTCTATATTTCTGTTACATTAATTTTTTCTTTTTGCATTGGTTGCTCCTGCAGTGTGTATAATATTAACCCTTATACACTCTTTTTTATTAATTTTTCACCCACCCTCGCTTTTTGGGGAAACAGTGGGACGTATAAAAAATAAGATTATATATAAGGGGAACATTGTTTACTTTTTTTTTTATTACATCACTATTGGGCAGATGAGGAGGTATGCGGGGAAGAGAGAGAGAGAGAGAAATGTAGGAGAGGAGGTGAACCAGGTGCAACAGGGAGCTTCTCGCGATCCCTGTTAAATCTCCTGATGCTGTGTTATATGTCTCTTTTTTTGTTTTTGTTTTAATATGAATGATTTTTTTCGAAAGTTGGTAACGGAGAGGCAAATAAAATAAAAATCGCGTCCGACTTGTACAAAAAAAAAAAAAAAATCGCAACGTTTGGAGTTTGCACACCTGTGTTCTTTTCGGGGCGGTAGTTCGGGGAAAGAAAAAAAAAGGGGCTGTGTTTTCCTTTTTTTTACTTTACTTTATACTTTTGGCGTTTCGGCAATTTAAGGAAACTGAAGATTCTGTGAGTTCTTTCGTTTGACTTTTTATCGTGCGTGCTCGGGAACATCAGTAAAACGAGACCGGTGTTTCGCCTCGCGAAATTGGTTCAGTTAGGAAGTGTGTACTCTCTAAATTAACTTTCGGGTTCGACGAAATGTCGGGCGGAGCACCACGTGACTCCGACCGTAAAGTATAAGGCAAAGTTGGGCTGATGCAACTGAACCGAAAAGAAAAAAGAAAGTTTGATACCGAGAAGTGAAACGTTGGCCATAACGTGTGCTGCTTCCGAAACATTGGCTGGAAATTAAATTACCGGGAGAACTTTTTTTTTTTTTTTTCAGCGCATGACACGTTTAAATTTTCTTTCCTCTCTTCTTTTATGAATAGAAAAGAAAAGAATTGAATTGAAAATAGAGGTGTTGAAACAGCCATACAACGATCTCATCAAGAGTTCTGCGCATGCGTGACGCTCCCCTACCTAGTCCACAGGACGCAAGCGGCAAAGCATGCAGCGCACGAGACAGTTCGTGCCGTCTATACTTCGTCTCACCTTAGCATGGACCAGGGTGTAAGATAGACAGGTGGGGAAACGGCCCATAGAAGCCTACCGCAAGCGCCGTGACCGGAATATGTACTCGTCTGCTTGCGGGTACCCCCGATTTGCGACAGATGGCGCTGCGGCGAGAAGAAAAACATCGGAATCGGAGTTGCATGGAACTCTGTGGGAGAGTGCACAAAATAAACTGAAAGCACGACAGTCCTCCATTGAAAATACACGAGAAACCATCTCCGCCAGTTTAGCCGGTCGCCACCGGTCGCCCACCCAAAGTGAGAGTTCGCGGCGCTCCACATAGATGGCGCCACAGAAAAAGAGAAAACCGAGTGGGACACAGTCCGGTCGCTCATTTGGCTCTCGTTTCCCCACCTGTCTATCTTACACCCTGGCATGGACTAGAGTGCCTCAATGTCATTCTGTTTAGTGTGATGCCATCGTTTGTAGTACCCGATGCCGACAGCACGCGCTCACAGGGAAAATGCAAAGAAATCGCAGGAAACAAAATGTCGCCGTAACACAGTAAGCGCCACGAGCGCGTGCAGGGACACGCTCTTTCACGCGCTTCAGAACAAAAAATAAAAATAACCGTCTGAAACAAAATGGCCAGATGTCATCACCCCAAGCAAAGCGCATATGAAGGCACCCTGGCAAGGACTAACCGCGAATGCCATGCGCTAGCGCGAGCGGCTAGCCTTGACTGCTGCACTCGCTGCACGAGCGCTCGTGCAGCCGCCGAGGGCTTCATTCGAAGCAACTATCTCGAACAATCGTCCATACTAAAGGGCTGTATATACTCCGACGTTAAGCGCAGTGAACGCGGCGTAGCGCAGAACGCGCGCCTTTCATTGGCCGGCAACCAGGAACTCGAGAGCTGTGGCCAATCAGTATCTGCGCGCGCTACGCTACGCCGCGCCCGTCGACGTTACGTTGGAGTATAAACGTGCCTCTAACGTGAAACGAAGTGTAGTGCACAACAGTCCTTGCCTTTTAGTATAGTATTGGCAGGACCCTATAGTCCACATCCCTACGGCAGACTGGTACGCTCCCATTCTGTTAAGCCGTCATTTTGCCATTTGGTAGCTGCAGTTGTCCAGTAGCCCGTCGGAACCCTTTCACGAAATAAAACGGGGTTTAATTGGTTCGGTTTTGATCTGATTTACACCTGCAAACCATAAGTTCATAAGTTTTAAACGAGGAAAGGGAACTTTTTCTCTCGTCCGCCTATATTTGGCAAATCTCGAACGTCAGGAAAAAAAAAAAAGTAAAGACAAAAAGAAAAAAAAAACGAGGCACGAGGGAGCGAGAGAGTGCGCGTAATCGTCTCGACTAAATTAAAGTGTCTTCGCTTATAGGACACAATTAAAACGACTCGGCATATATGCCCTCCCGCCGCGCCTCGTCGCTTCGGTCGTGCCGCGGTGGTGAACACTGTCCGCTGTTCTCGCCGGGGTCTGATATTGGGTGACCACGTTTTACGACACCTTTCCCTCTCCATCATTAATTAACCAAGTTTCGTCGTCTCTACCGGATTAATGACGCCCTAGGGATCGGTTCCAGCCGCGCCGCCACGCCTGGGAGCGCCTCGTGTGAGAGTTGCGTGCAATCTCCACGGGCATGTTGTCGCCTGTCGGGCGCTATCGGGGAGCCGAAACGTGTGTGGGCCCTTGTGGTTTGCGACGAATGTTTGCTGAGTTCCTCGGCCCCTAGCCTCTTTTTGAGCGGTACATTGAGTGTAGTTTGTGTACTGATACCACACGCAAATAGTTTTATTTTTTTTTGTAGCAAATATGGTGGCGGTTTTTTTTTTTTTTTATGGGTAGCCCCGGCACACTTTCGGTTCGCATATATTTAAAAAAAAACATTTTATGATAATTGTGAATTAAGTCTCGTCAGTGCTATACTTCGTTTCACCTTATGTTGTACCGCAGCAAAGGCTAGAAGCGCGAGCTCATAGCGTTGGCAGCCGCCGAGATGTGCCCCAGAGCAAGGAGCTCGCGCTTGTAGCCTTTCCTGCGGTACATCATAAGGTGAAACAGAGTATATAAGTGGCCATTTCTAGTAGAGCCCGGTGTATTTGATTTTGCAGGTACTTCAAAACCCGCCGTCTAGTTCAGAAACGGGTGTGCACACAGGTGCCACCACGTTCCAACTCGCGCAAGAAAAAGCGAATAGCGTAAAATACAAAGAAAAGGGGAGAGAGTTTCATTTTGAATGTACTATAATTACGACATAAACGAAGACAAACGAACAAAGAAACCCAGTTCGACGGCGCTGTCACTCCATAGCCCTGCCATCCTAGAGAGAGCTGAGCGTTACACGTGTGTCTGTCTGTCTCCTCCTGTCGGATAGCTGACACGCTGTTTCCTAACGTAACCCCCCCCCCCCCCGATGCCAAGTAGAGTGCGCCGATCATGTCGCGATGACGGCATCGTTTCCACCCGATAGGATCGTGTGTAAGTGTGACAAAAACGGAGTCAGCCGATTCTTCGGAGGTCGACTTTGTCTCCGTGCGTGCGGTGACGCGACACCCGGCAAGGAGACACGAAATCCTACTTGGCTCCTCTTTGTTTCTTTCTCCAGCGTAACTTGGCAAAGAGCGAACGCTGCGGCCCCCTCGAACCAATCAGAGCGACGGACGCGAAGCACGTGACAGCCACTCAAGTTGTTGGAGGAGAGGGGAAGGAGGAAAACTTTCCTTTTTACCCTTACCAAATACTTTCCCCCGTTTGTCTGTCCCAGACGTCGCTTTTCTCTCCCCTCGGAGATTAGCCTGCCACTCGAAATTCGTTACAAAAGCCGACTTGCCTCACTCTCCCATCCCGCGGCATCCACAGCACTGCGCGCGGCGAGTGAGTCTAGTCACGTGTCCTCTTCCGACGCGCTGATTGGCTCACTGGGACCGTAGCCTTCGCCTTTTTGCCAAGTTACGATAGGCAGGATCTGTAAATAGAACCTCGCTCGGCTTTCCTAAGCTCCGATGCATCGCTCCTTTGTCCAAGAGCCGCGCCGCCGCTTTCTCCCAGAAACAGGGATCCGTCGTCGGGATCCCTTTTGTCTTTTGTCCCTTCGCGTCGGGTGTCGTCATGGTAGTGATATTCGCTCTCGAATCCGCGCGGACTAATGGCATCCAACGTGATGTCGCGAGGAGAAAGAGGAAAAGGGAAAGAAGAAGAAATGCGGGCTAATTGCACCGCGGTTGCTGCCTGACAAAAAAAAAATATATATATATATTTCGGCTTTTTGTTGTACGTTACCATACTCCGTTTCATTTTAAGCGTAGCAGAAGCTACAAGAGCGAGCTCCGGGCTTTCAGCGTCCCTGCCAAGCACGCGCTCGTGCAGTGCAAGCACTGTTCAGGGCCACATGCTCGAAGATTACGAAGGTGCATGTTTGATTAGATTAGCATCTCATTATCCCTCCGCAGCCAATGAGATGGCGGCATTCGCCGCAGTCTGACAGCATCAAGTTGAGTGCATGCTTTCGATCAATTGCGCACAGTCAATAAGTATGTTCTTTCTTCTCTTTTTTTCCCCTTGTTTTTAAAGGGACACTCAAGTGGTTTTTGAGTTCGTGTTTTGATGATGACAGCTGAATTTAGACGCCCTAAGTATCCCTAAAAACCAAAAAGTATAGTCATACGGTGATTATTTCTTTAATAAAAATGTAATTGAAGGCCGCCAAACCTCGGATCCACCCGAAAACGAAACCACTCTCATTGGTCCTCGCACGCTTATCAAAAGGATCTCGGGCCAATGGCGTTGGACGACGTTCCGTCGCGCAGTGATCCCGAGGTAGCCGCATCGGCCGAACCTCTTTGTCATTCGAGCTTCGATCATGGCGGAGTTCTCTTCGCTCGAGGACCTGACGCCGTTAGAGCAGTTAGAGGTTGAAATTCTTCGGCGGACAGCCGACCTGGGGATGATTTCCTATGACGCCACTCCGACGTGCGATGTGGACGATAGCAGCGCTTCGGAGTCATGTTCGGGTTCCGAGGACGACGAAACGCAGACCTTTTCGGGCGTTCTTCGATTTGCGGTTTGGGCAAGTCCTAACCAAACCAACGTTTGACATCGCAGCGTTACCTCTGGTACGTGATGTCAAGCGATGTCGCCACGTTGACTTTCGCCTCGGGAGGACGGAGGGAAGGCTGGTTCAGACATGTGCAACGAGCGCGTATTTACGACTGCGTCCGTTGCAACCAGCGACGAACGACCGCTCAGCGCCGCGCGTACACACACCTGCAACCACTACAACAAGCGCAGCGGGTCGTCATCTGTTTCAGCGGCCCCTCTAAAATGGGACGCACTGCTACTCAATGCCGTAACAGAATATAGACAGACAGTTTTCTCTAGCCAAAAGCTTTATTATTATTTTTCTTGATAGGCTTGCCGGCTACAGTGGATGAAAAAAAGAAAATAAAAAGATGCAGTACGCCGTCTTGGACGATCACGACTCTAATACACGACATTACCATAGTACAAATATCGCCACACGCCTTTTCTACGATTATAAACGACAATGTAATCTTAGCAGCGATATAGCAACGTAGAAATATGATTTCGTGATCAGATAGACGTTGCGAGCGTTCAGGATTGCTAACACTAATCAGTTTTCTCCGGTGATGAAAACGCGTGAAAATTCGCATCCTTTATACGGTACACGCCAGTAATACCTTGAACTTGAGCACACGCATGAAATGCGCCAAATAAGAAATCCGGGCGATGTTCGAAGACACAAATGCTTAGAAAGCACCACTGTAGTCGAAGTAAACGAACACGACGGCACGGGCGTTTCTGCTGTCTTGAGAGTGCCGCCACGACATCGCCGCACGAGTGGGTGGATCTTCCCTTCTAGTACGTGCTGGGTTATCATAGCGACACACGACGAAAATTCACAGTCAAGGATAGCGCTTTTACGCGGAACGATGAGCTTCCACCACGCCGACCACGCCAACGATCACCACCGACGCCATGTTCGCAGAGAAGAAGCCGGCCCGCGACCGGCACGACCGGCATGCAACGCGCGCCACCAGTTCTCCTCGACCTGTGATTGGTCTGCCGCTGCGGTTGTTTCCAACGCAGCGGGGAAAGAAAGGCCGCCAAAATTTTCAAACATACGATAATTTCATTGGTCCTCGCAAGTACAGAAAAGAGTCCGCACGTATTTTATTCCTGCGTGATTAATAGGCGGTTCTGCCTTCTAAAACTGAAGATACTCATTCACTGACACTTCCTTAACGCCATCGCACCAAAAAGTAGCTTCCCCAAAAACCGCTTGAGTCCCCCTTTAACACAGTTTGTCCCGTTTTTCCGTCCGATAATAAGGAGTTTTAGTAGATCGTTCCGATAACTCTGATAACGATACCCGATACGGTGCGATACACGCGGAAAGGTGTCGGTGGAGTACCGGGGTTCCGATGACTCCGGGATCGATACCCGATACTCCGTCGCCGCCTTTGCGCATGCATCGTCGCTATCGGGTATCATTATCGGGGGTATCATCGGAGGTATCGGAAAGATCAAGTAACGACCAATTACTTTCCTTCTCCGGTAATCTTATTGAACGCTTTTTAACCAAGAGTGATTGTAATTGATTACTTATTTTAGTAACTCGTACGAGACTGCGTTCACGAATCACGTGGCAGCGCGACGATATCAGATAACAGTTTTCTTAGATCGTCCCGATAACGATACCCGATACCCTCTCCGACGCCTTCGCGCGCATGCGCCATATCGTTATCGGGTATCGTTAGCGTTCTTGTACGAGGTTACTGAAGACAAAAAATTAATCGATTACAATCACGATTGCTCTGCTTAAAACATGTTCAATTAGATTACAGGATTACTCGAGAAGAAAGTAATTGGCCGTTACTTGAAAAAGTGACTGTTACTTTCTCGATTGCTTTAGACTTTACGACGGATTTTTCTTCCGCCGGTTTAAAAAGAGGTCTTTCGTACCGTTCCTTATTGGATTTGAATCATCGAATTATAAACAACTTATCTTCTTAATCCACAAATTTTGGTAAACCATCTTCCTTGGTAGCTTCTACAAAGGGCGCCATTAGAAAAGAGAGGGGGAAATAATAACGGTTACGTGTGATATTAGTACATTCAAAAGTAATCACTCTTAATAATGTATTCAAATTATTACCAAAATTACTCCAAAAAGTAATCGATTACGAGTAATTTCGGTACTTGCAATGAGTGTCGTATACGAGTCTGTGTGAATGTAGTCGAATAAGAGGATAATTTCCATTCGCAGTTCCTGCGTTCCTGATTTCTCCATTACGCAAAGATCGGGTCCTTTCAATCGGAAAAAAAAAAAAAACAAGCGGGGATTTTATTTACTCCCGATTACCGTCATTTCCCCCCCCTCCCCCTTTCCCCCTCTGTCCACTCAGGAAGATGTTGACCGTGGCTTATTTATGTGCGCGCATGTCTCGCTTCTCTCTGCTTCTTGTCTGTGTGGCGATATCCCGGAGACCGCGAACCCCGGCTAATTATTACTATTCAGTAATACACCGTAGCAAACCGTTTTAATAGCGCGCGCCCGGGTGATACGTCTTGGTGATACCGTGTCCGCGGGGCGTGCGCGTAAAAAACACTAAACCTAGAAAGAAAAAAGTTTCTCTAAGTTTAGTGTTCTTTTTTTTTTACGCGTTCTAAGAAAAGGTGTGTTAGTTCACTTTCCTGCAGAACTTTGAGACGGCCGACCACGGCGAACAATCAGAATAGTCCTACCGAATGACAAAACTCAAAATACGATTAGAGCTAAAAAAAAAAAATGCGATATGCGTGGTAAGCAAGTGAAACGTTCTGCTTTGTTCCTGCGCACGTTTTTTTTGTATTTTTACTTAATCGTATTTTCAGTTTTGCCATTCTCTGGGATCGTTACGTTGTTCGCCGTGATTGGCCGTCGCCATTCCTAGTGCCGCAATCTGATTGGCAGCGGAGAAATACTAACTTGTTCAGGACTCCCCGCGCCTTGCGTAAGGTGTCCCGAAGATAATAACTGCAGGATAGCCTCCCCCCCCCCAATCTCCCTCCTTTCCAGTTTCTTTGAGAGAAATGGCGCCTCTGCACCAACCAATACGAACGCTCCATCTTTCTGACGTCAGCATTCGAAATAGCAACAAACGTCAGCACGTCATTTTTTTTCCAGTTTTGGCGTTTACGCGCATTGAACATTACGCTAAGTATATATGGTTATATTCTTTTTTCGCCAGCTACTATACGCGCATCAGCATGTCGGTTTCCTTCGTGATTGTTCTCGTCACAGAACTCGTTTTTGTTCCTTTTTGTGTGCGTGTGGGAGGAGGGGATTCGTGGTGCGGTCTGTAACGTGTTTCCCCCTGCGGTCTCGGTTTTAATCCGATCGATAAAGTCACGCAGACGTTCGCGTGTTGCTTGGGAAGGGTAGTACGCGGACATCCTCTTCCTTCCTCTGTTCCCAGAGTGTGTTTCGAGAACTACTTTGTCGGGGAATGCGCGCGCACGCCGCCTTCGCGATTTTCCTCGCACGGGGTTGCGTAGTCTGATGCCGTCGTTGTGTTTGCTGTTTGGTGGATTGCAGAGTGCGGTTCTTTCTGTGAGCCGCACGGAGAGGAACGTTTTGGCGCTGCCCGATTGAATCTCCAGCGGATCATTCTTAACCAGAGCTCGGGGCCTCTAAAGTCACCAAGTGCTCTCTTCTCCTCTCTCAATTTCCATTCGCGTACTCCGTTTTCTCAGCATAACTTGGACAAGGCCCAATGCCACGGTCCCCGTCGGCCAATCGAAGGAAAGGAGCCGAAACACGTTCCACTTTTCCGTGCATGGGGTGAATGCACGCTGGTGACACGGTTGTCACGTGCCTTGTTCCGAAGCTCCCATTGGCTGGCCGGGACCGTATAGCTTTCGCCGTTTGCCAAGTTACGTTCATACGGAGTGTAGATTTTTTCGCGCAAGCTTGCCGCGTACTAGGCTTTCTTTGTCTTTGTATCGCGGACGGCGGCCATCTTAAATATTGTGTGTGTGTGTGTGTGTTGTGTGTGCTTGCGCGCGTGCGTGCGTCACGCGCGCGCGCGCGAATGTACAAGTGCTTAAACTTGGAAGCTTTCGCGCGTAAAAATATGCTACACAGGGACTTTGACAATGACAAATGAGGAACACATTTAAAAGGGGGACAAACACCTGCGGGGCTTGTTTTTTTTATGTTTCAAGTATCAACATTATTTAGAGTTAAATCACGATGAAGGGCTAAAAAAAAGAAAAGAAGCGCTTTCAGCAATATTTATTTGAGTCGTACTTGTCAGATAATCAAGACGATAAACCATACCGCTTGTCTCGTTTATCTTTTTTATTTTATTTTTTATTTCAAATATATTTATTTCGAAACAACTTTCTCCGACACGCCGGAGCATTAAAAAAAGAAAGAAAATCGTCTAAAAATAACTAACATCGCGCAACAGCCGCTCCGCTTCGTTCACCTGACACAATTATTCTTCATTAAGTCAGTAAAAAAAACTCACAGCAATGGGAGATTTGATAGTATTAAAAAAGTAATGTATGCAGCCACGTCTCAATAACACACACACAAAAAAAAACACCACACTTTTTTTGGGGGCTTAGCCAGAGTAGTTTTGCAACCGTTCGCGCTGACATCATCATGATAATCGTCATCATCATCATCATTCAATATCCTCGAAAGCCCTTACAAACATTACACACACAAAAAAGCTTTTTTTTTTGTTATTGAATATTTTTGCACAGAATTTTAAGTTTCAATATATGCTCGCTGTACCTGGTTCCACCTGAGCAGTATGTATTGGGACAGAGGAGTTTCGTTGCCCCTCCGTTCTCAGCGTGCCACGCAGGGCGTCCATATCTTTCGAACGCCCGACCTCGAGGATGCGCTCGTTTGCCTTCCGCCGTGCTTTTTGTTGAGCGTGCACGCTCGAGGCTCACTAGAAGCCTCATCATCATCATCTTCTTCTTCCTCGGGAGGTCGCGCTGGAGGCGGGACCTCCCGACGATCGTGTCCTTTGTTTGTCACACAAAGGACTGGACATTCGATGGAGCCGCTCAAACGACGCTAACGACGACTCCCTTTAAAATGGTTTCTCGTAAAAACATCGCTATTGATTTAAATGCCACGGGGCGAGTAAGTTTGGCGATTATGTTCTTCCAACTCCCTTTCGTCTTTATTTATTCTCTTTTAGTTTTTCAGACCTTTAAAATGTTCCCTGTTTGAAAAACACAAAGGGAAAGAGAAAAAGAGAGAAAAAAAAAGGGGGGGGGGGGCTTGGGCGGGAGTATCAATTGATCACTGAGAACTTAGTAGTTGATGAAACCGAATTTATAGTTCTTGTCGGGGACAGGCAACGATGAACTTTCTTGAACTTCCACATAAACGTCTTTTCTTTCGCATTCTCGTCTTGCTTTTTCTGTCTCTCTCGTAACGATTGCTCGCTCGCCCACACAGACAGACAGACACGCTCCCGTTCTCCGAATCGAGCTTGAAGCAATTCCAGGCTGGATGACGTCATCCTCTGCAGTGATAGGAGTCATTAGTGCCAGCAGCAGAGCATCCATCGCTACTTATGGCTGGCTGACTCCGAGTCCGTCGGGGATTATATATATATATATATTCTTTTTTTGGTCGCCTTGTTTTCTTTGTAATGTTCTCTATACTTTGCTTGTTTGTATGTTCGTCCAGCGGGCCTCGTAACCTTCTGGTTTACTTCTCTTCGGAAAAGAAAAAAAAAAAGAAAATACGCTCGTGGAACTTTTCCCTCCCCCGCCTGCCCCCCGCCCTTTCTAGTTTCCTCCGATATTATCTCCGAAAATACGAGTAATCAGTGTCACCATTCTAATTATAATCTTATTAAAATCTTACTTGTCTAAGCCCGGTTTTCTGGGCTGTAAACTAGGGTAATCGTTATGCCTTATTGTGGACAACTTTCTGTGGCTATGCGGTCAAAGGTGCGGGGGCGCGTGCATGAACGCCGATGAAAGCTGTGCACGCGCGCTCTTCCTCTCGTCGAAAATGCCACATAAAGTTATCCACGGATTTTATAATCCCACTATGGCTGCGTGTACTATATGAATGCGACCGTAGCACATCGAATCGAAATTTGACTATTTTGATTGGTAGTAGATGGGTAGAAGAGGAAGGAGTATGGAGACAGGGTGCGTGTGATTGGTCCCTTCTCGATTCGATGCGCCGCGCTCGCATTCATGTAAACCCTCCTTTAAAAACCCATGAAAGGAAAAAAAAATTAGAACAGTCTGGTTGGGACACGCGTGTCAAGAAATAAAATTTACGCGATATTTTATTTTATTTAGAGCAATATTGACTGCGAGAGATTCATTTGAAATTCTGAGCGCAAAGTCCATGACGTCACGGAAGGGTCATTCGCTCTTTCGACCTCAACGAGATGGTCATTCGGTCTTTCCCCCTCAACGTGAAGGCGAAGCCGATCCACCTCTCCTCCACGCGCCCGAAATGTCGAGAGAGAAAACAAGTGGAGAGGAGGTGTACTATACCGACTAAATCGCGTCCCGCGCCGTTATTATTGCTCTAAAAAAGTTTCTTTTTTTTTCGCGTAAAATTAGTATTTTGACACGCGTGTCCTTCCTAGTCTGTCTAAATATTTTCTTTTTTTAAAGAAGGGTTATTTTTTTTTTTGTATTTGAGGAAAAACACTTATATCGTCTTCATTTGGCCTCCAAAATAACGTTTATCGTTTTTTTTTGTTTTTTTTATTTGGTGCAGGAGGTTGCAGAAAGTCATTTTCAAAGTACCGCTGAAGCCCCTCCTTCCCGGAGCGTGACGTCATCTGAGGCGTTTTCGGAATCTCCGCTCTCGCGCGTCTTGAGCGGAGATGTCAGTGCGGGGAATACAGCTCGCGCTTGGCGGTCAAAAAATCCTCGCTTTTAGTTGCATCTTCGGAGAAAACGAACGTGATATTCAGGTTCACGGCCATAAAAATACTCTTAACATTACCCTCACTCGTTTTTTTTTTTTTTTTAAGCTGATTGCGGTTATATTTTGTTTCACCTTATGTTCTACCGCAGCAAAGGCTAGAAGCGCAAGCTCATAGCGTTGGGAGCTGCCCTTAATGCACGAGAGCTTGTGCCACCGAGGTCTGCCCCAGATCAAGGAGCTCGCGCTTGTAGCCTTTCCTCCGGTACATCATAAGGTGAAACAGAGTAAAACTATACAAGCACGAGCTATTGCCTGCGCATCTGGCTTTGAGACGCGAGCGCTCGTTCTGCGGAATAACGTGTCAAAGCCTCGTGTTTTCGCGCTCGTAGCATTATTGGCTGCCGTCTCAGCTTATGGGTCGAACAGGGCGACGAACAGAAACGGGCGATTCAAGCCTCAAGCTCGTGCAGCTTTGCGCGCAGGGTACATCTTTGGCAGGCACTTTCCAGGCTCTCGTTGCTCGTGCAAGTATAGACTTTTTTAATGTTTACAAAATCACAGTCCCGCGTGCGGTCTTCACAGCTCCGCACGTGCGTGTTCGTCGCTTCGGAAAGCGAGGAAAGCACGCGCCATACGCACGAACAGTCAAGATGGCACCGGCCACACGCTCTTTTTTGGAAAGGTCTATACACCTTTGCAAGTGGGATCCCGTCTTAACCTCGAACCGCGCACCGCGGTCAGGCGGGCCTACTCTCCAGCCAGGACGTTCGCTGCTTATCGAACAATGTTGCCAAGCGTCTCTTGCCGAAGCATACACAACTGAGCGCAAGAATAAATTAAAAATATATATATTTATAAAACATGCAGGTGTTCTCTTCGACTGCAAAAAAAGCACAAACAGTTAAATAAAATACGTAAACCAGCAACAAATCGAAAAATTAGAAAAATATTTATACTTCGTTTCACTTTATCTGCGAGCGAAGCCAAAGCTAGAAGCGCGAGACCAGCACTTTTCGCGTTTCTCCCCAGCTCGCGCGCTCGAGCGAAGCCGGAACGTACGGAGCTTTCGTGCTCGCGCTTCCAGCTTTGCCTTCGCTCGCACATAAGGTGAAACGAAGCATAGAGTCTCAAAGCTTTCATCAGAAAGCGCCAGAAGCCGCATGGCCATTGCATCAACGATGGCTGCGCTCGCGGCAGCTCTTGCTTCCACGACGTGCTGGAACAGAGGCTGCGATCGTTAAAAAGTCAGAGCTCTGCAACCCTTAAACATGACCCGTCCTACAATATTTGATGCTACGAATCTGAGTGGATACCTCCCCCTGCGTTCCGAAACAGTAAGTGTGTCGCTAATCCAGGCCGTTGGCGACACAGCAGACGCCGCCATCTTGTCATTGCGCACCCCAGTGACGTGCCCCTGGCGCACCCCAGCATGGCGGAAACGTTAGGTGGCGCCAGCATCGCCCAAAATGGCGGCGCACGGGAGCCCTTCTTGCAAACGTGTATAAGCTCGGGTGATTTGCAAATCTGCCAAATAATCGATGCGTGCTTCACGAGCTTTGGTCGCTGTCCGCCTGTTTGTATTAGCGGCGAGATGTTTTCGTAGCGCCCCCCTATGGTTGCCTCTCGTGACGTCATTACCATGCGAACAAGTTCGACGGTGTCTGTAATTAGCATGGTGGAAGCTTGAAATCACTGCACTATCAAAGCAGCACTGCCAACACCGTCAATATTGAAGTTCTTAGATCCCTCTTATTTCCGTCGATGAGAAATCCTTTGTTGACGTCATCGTCAGCACTCGGCCAATCGTGGCAGGCCAGCCACAGCGACGCTTTCGATCGCGCACGTCACCAATAGGTGCTGTCGGAAATACGTGGCGATTGTTGAACTGCAGTCACACTGCCGCATACAAAGACAGGATTGCAGACACCAATTTTCAGTCGTGTCCCTTCCTTGTACATGACGTCACATTGATCGTACAAAAACGGCCTGCAGCACGCTTGAACCTCATGTACTAAGCACATGTGCTTCGAAGACGCTTGAAGCGTGTGCGCACGTAAGTTTGTCATCGCTGTCGAAGGCACAAGCGCGAGAGTATATCTCTGCTGCTTCGCGCGTGCTCGAGCAATTCGCACAGGGTAAAGCATAATTGAAGGCACAACGTCGCACGGGACGTATCATGGAACTCTCGAGATAAAAGTAAATTTTATTCTCTCAAAATTCAAAATGTAAAAAAAAAGAAGTTTACAATTACGTTGCAAAAATTATAGAAAAATAAAGCTTGAAGAACTTGATTGAACATAATTACTTACAATTAACGTTACTTTAAATGCTTAGCGTAAAGAGAGAATTGGTCTGAAACCGCTTGATTGAACACAATTACTAACAAATTACATTGTACTTTTATAAATTCTTAACGTTCAAAAGAAAATTAGTCTAAAATCTCTCGATTGAACATAATTACTCGCAACTTAGCTATTTTTGATGCTTAACGTACATGTGCTCACTTTGAGTTAGCTGACCCTCAGGAAGTTGTATAGACGCAACTTCCACGGTGTTTATTTGGTGTGTCTCATGCGGCGGCCTCCCTTTCTCAAGCTCGATTCATATGGTGCGATTTCGCTCGCGATTTCGCAGTTGCGACGTTAAACGTCGCAGCTTTCGACGCTCGTGCAGCCAAAAGGCCGCACGAGCGACGTGGCAGCAGCGAAAGCGCGAGTAAAATCGCACCATGCGAATCAGGCTGGCGAACGCGTGAATACCTTTGCCCACGAGACCTATGAACACCGCGCACGCACAGAATCTTTCCGATGCGTATGCACGCATTCGCATTGGGTGCGTGCGAGCGGCCATATATATACGGCCACTATAATACGGCCGAAATATTTAAATCGGACGGCGTCTTGCGCCATCTAGCCGTTTCAGAGCCAGCGCCGCCTTCTTGTCGTGACGTCACAAACATACAACCTGTTTCGATTTTTTTTTTTTTTAATGAAGTTAGTTTCGGTACGAACACGATGTAGCGTGCGCACGACCCAATGCGACCGCACAGGTCGCTATCGCTTACCCCTTGGGGCAACCAGTCCCTTCGCCGTTATGTTTTCGATTTTATTCCGCGTCGCTAAATTGCAGCTGGTCACGCGTAGGATCCAATAAGAGGCACTTCTAGTACACCTCATTTCCCGTTCCGATGGACCGAAGAAGAAGCTACGAGCCATCGAAGCCATTCGAATGCTGTGTGAATGGTCACGTGACCTTCTAGAGGTGAAACGGAAAAACGCGCATATTCACAAAGCGTTTTTTTTTCGGGTATACGGTGCGTGCGCGAAGTATCGTTATAGATAGCCTATCGTTCTTATTGGGAAACTCGCTAATTTACACAACCTATTAGCGCCAGGTTTCCGGTCGCCCGGTGCACTCGCCGTGACGTCACCAGTTGTTATTCTGCTACTCTCGGGTGCGACGACGAGTTCGTGGGTGTTTAAAAAGCACGTAGAAGCTAGGGCATCGCAATCCGAAAATAACACCGTCAAAGTTGACATCTGACAGTGTCATTGCCCATGGTTTGCCAGTCAACGACGCGGCCGCCACGCTAATACCGTCGGTGTGTCGCGTAATTCTTTGTTCGTAAACACCGTTTGCGGATTGTTTGCCCTTTTTTTTCCGCTTTTTTTCGCTTTTATTTGGACGTCGGCACGCGATCTGCGGTCCACTCGCGGACGCAATGTCGAGGCGCGGGGACCGGCTGGGCACTTGAAAGGCGATCAATCGACCGAAAGATGATGGATGCGGGCAAGACTCCGACCGATCGCGTCGCGTGGAAGGCAGGGCGATCTCTTTGTCGCGATAAAAGGGAACGGATGAGGTTTAGAGCAAATCGTCGTGTTCAAAACCGTCCATCTATACATTGGCCGTTCGTTGTGTTCTCTGTGTGGTTAGTATTGGTGACGTTTGCGACCCAAAAAGCGTCGCTGTGGTCGGCCTTCCACGATTGGTCCAAGCGTTCACTGTGGCGTCCTGAGTATGATGAATTCTATCTTCATTAACGGAACTAAGATGAATGTCGGACTGGTCCACTTTCACGGTGTTGTTTTTTAAGAGCGCTGTCACTACGAGCTTCCACCGTGCTTTTTAGACGCTCCATCGAAATCGTCACTGGCAGTCGATAGTCCTGGTTGGCACGTCACGGGTGGGAACCATCAGAAGACGTTACTCGAAAAAAAAAAGAAAAAAAAACTTAATCGATTACAGTTACAGTTACTCTCGTTTAAAAAAAGTATTCAATTATAATACTTGAGAAATAAAGTAATATGCCGTTATTTGAAAAAAGTAACCGTTATACCTTTCCGAAAACTTAATATTTTCAAAACCGTCAGATTTCTTTCTGCCAGTTTGAAGTCGGGTCCTTGTACTGCCCATTATTGGATTAGGATCACTGACTCAATCCTAATCCTAAAATAGTAACGGTTACGAGTAATTTTAGTACTTCCAAAAGTAATCTGATCATTTTTGCGATTACTTCCCTATCAGTGCATTCAAATCATTACGAAATTACTCCGAAAAGTAATCGACAACGAGGAATTCGATTGCTTCTAATGAGTACCGTACTACACAAGCCAGAGAGGGAGCCACGCGTGCGCAGAAACCAGATTCGCGAGAGGTGCCTCGTCTGCGCATGCGCTGTGCCGATGGCAGCGCCCCGCCGCGGCATGACGTCAGTGATGAGCCGCTTTTCTGCGACCTAGTCAAACAGATACGTACATGTTGATTTCTTTCTTTTTTGGGAGGTATTTTTCTTGATTCTTTTTTTAGAGAGAGGAAATGAACTTCAAATTGAGTTGGCCACGGAAATGGCAAGTGATTCTCGGGGGAGATCATATGTTCTCGCAAAAATATATAAATATACATAACGTTTCTTATATATATATATATATATATATATATATATATATATATATATATATATATATATATATATATATATATATATATAGTAGTTTGATTGGATTTATCGGAGAAACGCAGTTGTCTGAAATTCTAATGATCTGAACGAGACACATGAAATATTTCAGTTTTTGAAGGATTCTTGGCCGACTTGGTCTATCTTGGCGTATACAGATCGCGCCGCAGTTAGCGCGAACAGGTGGCGTCGGCAATGGCAATGCATTTTCGCATTTTCACGCGTCATAGGATAGCGACGAACCCCGAATTTCGCTGCCCAAGCAGGTCAAGGTGTCGCGCCGGTTACGAGCATTCGCTTGTTCGTGCTCTGTCGCTCTCTTTATACGTATACGTGATTCACAGTAGATAATTGTGAGAACTTTTTAGCCCTCAACACAACTTATGGCTTTGTCTTTTTTTTTTTTTTTTCATGGGGCACGTTGTGTAGTTTATAGAAAGCTGCTTATTGGTTACGGCGCTACAGCAATAAGCGCGTTGCCTAAAACATGAACCCATGAAAGTGGGTCCGCCAACTTTGCACGGCTAGAACTAACACATCTGAGACGAGGGAACGCATGCAGGCATCAGTTGTTGCCATGGCTACATGTTCGCTTTTTTGTGTTGTCCGTTCGACTCGAAAGAAGTCTGTTGTTGCAGGAGAAAGAAAATGGTCGGTTTGGTTCGACGGCGCGTTGTCTCTTTGACACGCGCGAGCGCACAGGAAGTGATGACGTCATGCACCAACCGCGAGTGGCCGGGGGTTTGTGACGTCGTCGCAGCATTTGATGTCGTCATAGGAAAGTGGGGAGGATGGGTGAGAGGGGTGGATGGTGGGTGGGGCTTAGAGGACGGCGTCGTAGTAACGTACTTGGTGTCGCCATCGCAAAAAAGAAACGGGGCGACAGAAATGATTATTGATCCAGATTAAACAGTAAAGCCGCCCTGCGTATGGCACTGAGTAGCACGAACGATTTTTCTAATCTGCTCTCCATTATTTATGAGTCGTTCCGGCGTGCTATAACAATCTGGACGAAATACGTCGCTAACAGAAAATCACCAAGAGTGATAGGCTTGGTGTATGGGGAACCGTACGACATTATTGTGGAAATGTATTAAATAGGGCAAAGTGTACCTCGATTTTTCTGCAACGAAGTGGTTTCTCGCTGCGTGATTTTATTGATTTTTTTAATGGTACAATAGAACTACCATCTCTGAACCGTGTTACACCAATAATTAGCGAATCCTATCAATGGCGGATTTTTAACTATGCAGTTTTGTATTACTTCAATATCACAATTATTATGCTCCGGCACTGTAAATAAAAAAAAGAATCTTTGAAGTTAGTAAACAGCTTTGTTATTTGTCGTCCATGTCACTCGTTTTATAGTATTGGTATTGAAACTTCGCGCGATGTTTTATTTTTGTTGTTAATATTCCGAATACGCTAAATTTTCTTTTTATGTTTATATTTTAAAAATAAAGTTTCTGCATCTTCGTCCTCATCTAATCCCTGGTACTACTTCGGCAGTTGGAACACGCAACTAGATCGGCTAATTACAAACTCCCGTCAACCGAAAGCGATAAAAAAGGAAGAGTAAAGAAAAACCTAATTACCTAGATTGCGGCGCGCTTTAAATAACGTTTCACCCGATCACAGCCTCTTTGGATGATTAAACGGGGTAGAGAGAGAGAGCTAGCTGCACACGGAATCGCACGGCGTCTTTGTGCAATCCGTCCGAGCCACCTTTTTCCTTTCCCCGCTCTCGACCAATGGCGATTCGCGGACTACGGCGAAGGCACTGAGCCGTCCCCTCAGCAACAAGCGGTTGCTGCGAAATCGGCCGCCGCCGTCTGCGAGTGTGCGTGCGACTGTGCGCTCGGAGCGCGAAGCCTCGACGCGCTTTGTGTGGGAGTAGACGCGAGTAGGAGGGAAAGTGGCCGCTCTCAAACTGTGTTCTTCGCGCGTTCCAACAGGCGGCGCTGACGTTCCACCTGGCGGACGGCGGCAGCCAGCGGCTGGTCGTTGAAGAGAACCTGCGCTGCATCGACTTGTGTCATTTGCTCACGCTGCGGCTGAACGTGGCGCGCTCGCCCACTTGGACACTCGTCGAGAGGCTCGCCGAGCTCAGGATCGGTGAGTCAGAGAACTGCTTCTTTATCCATCCGAGCGTTGCTAGTGTTGCGCTATCGTGTCTCGTCGCTAGCGCGACAAGAAACGTCCTTGCTACGTTGCTGTCGTGGGATGGGAGGCTGCGGTTGCTGCGCGCAGACCGGGGCCGTGTTCAAAAATTTACTCGATCTCACTCCAGGGTAATGGTTTTCTACCTTGGTGTTCGAAAAACCTACCCGCGTCCAACGTTGCACTCTTTATGTTGTGTCGTCTGCTGCGCTCGAAAGATTTTTTGTCTGCTGTTGCGCTCGGCTTGTCGTCTGCTTGTTGCGCTCGGTTCGTCGTCTGCTACCCGCTTTCAGCGCGTGCAATTTAGCACGTTCAGTTACGATTTGACAGATCTGCCCGTTTATACCTCGGGAACATATTTTGGTATATGGTTCTCCACGTTTTTAAACAAAACAACAACAACAAAATTATTGCTTCAATTTCCCCCCCCCCCAACCCGGGAAGGAAGAAAAAAAGGGGGGGGTGTTTATACGAGATATTTATTCTCCGTTCATTGCATCCAAGCAAAATTACTGCTCCTCAGTTCCTTTAAAAAAAAATCGAACTCTTTTATTTTTTTTTTTTTTGTGTCTACTCAGTTAACATTGTGGACGTTGAGAGGAATTGATGTAGAGTCATGGGAGCGATAGACGTATGTCTTGTTCACCAGTGAGTCATAAAAAGAGGAGTGCCAGACTGCTCGACTCCGAGCTGCTTTAGTTCTTTTTGTGTTCGACCATATGCGTTCCCCAGTCCCCTATCATTCATGCCATAAAGATTCCAAAGCGACAACGGTAATGAAATTTCTTTTTATCACTTTTATTACAGCAATCAAAACTGTCGAGGTCTAAACTTTTTTTTTTTTTTGCTTACTATGGGTTTGAAAGGTGCTACTCGATTTTTTACAGCTCATACTTTTTTTTTTGTTTGTAAGTTCATTTTATGTTTTTTTTTTCTTCTTTTTTTCTACTGCTGTTTGTAATGGGTGCTTTGACCCGGCTCTGTAACATTTCTGATCCGGGTGTCAGTTTTTGACTTAGGTTGTGAAGGAGCTCCCGTGAAATTTTGCAAGTCACTAATTTGCTTTGAAATTGTATCAACACATTAAAAACATATACTAACCAATAACCAAAATTGCAAGTCAAAATAATTTTGCTTTCTCCAAATGATTGAAGTTCCAAATTTGGTCTGAGAGGCTCTACCGTAACACTGAAAACGTGACTTCAGACTAGGTGGCAGCAAACTACCGCCCATTATAAAGGGTACAGCCATTATTATTAGTTAGTATCGATCCATCCGATCTAATATGAAGCAATAAGGGGGCATTACAGCTCGTTTCCGATGGGCTACAAGAAGTTTGATGGTGTGAAATGAATGCTGGTTTTGTTTATGCCAGGAAAAAAAAGAAAACCATTGGCAAAATATTGCATTTTTAGACTGCCTTCTTAACTTTCAAGTTACACAACATCTGACGACACACCATGAGAGAGCGCGGGAAAAATTCAGAATACTATCTTTTGCTAACATTGTGTCTATGTTTAGGCAGCAAATGAATCCCACAATAGTCAGT
The DNA here is from genome assembly GCA_037355805.1 of Ixodes ricinus. Classification (NCBI taxonomy): domain Eukaryota; kingdom Metazoa; phylum Arthropoda; class Arachnida; order Ixodida; family Ixodidae; genus Ixodes; species Ixodes ricinus. The sequence continues at coordinate 160,635 of JAZHYW010010121.1, read as the reverse complement.
GTGTGCCGGCTTTGAGGCTGAAGAAGTCATATCTGGTTTTAAACATTGCTGAAATTCGAGATCCTGTTTACCAGACAATAAACAATGTCTGGTTAGTGTGCCAGAACCAAACGTGGAAGACTTACAGGCACAACTCCCTCACATATGTGCCATACAGAAATGTTCTTGTCTATGGCTGCTGTTTTTCTCCGATTAAAACAGGAAGTCTACAGTAGCAAAAATGGTTTATGTCGAGGTTCACTTTTAATCAAGGGTAAAATAATGATTGAAAGAGCGAAAATAAAAAATGGCCTTCCCGATGGTTGCTTGCAATGTCAGAGGGGTTACACAGAAGTAAAGAATAGTGCCCATATGCCCAATTTAAAAGATTATTGATGTGTGAATTCAACACTTCAACTTCATAAACCTAATAGATTGTCAGCCTCTTAAAGGCCGGTCATGCAACCTCTGTTTTCTGCAGGGAAGATGATCCTCCTAGAGCTCCCCTCTCCTAAGCTGCGAGAGAGTAAGGTAGGGCAAGATAAAAAGTGGAAAGGATATAGGAAAGAAGGAGGTGGGCTAAACGGGGAAAGCGCTAAGTGTACGTCTGCCTTTAACCCATTCGCTACCAAAGCCGGCGAATCGCCGGGCATGCCGTCAGGGGCCATATTGCCAAAGCCGGCGATTCGCCGGTCTGCATGAATTTCTCTTTTAAAGAGCCATTCATAGATGGCGTGCTATGTAGACTTGGGGTAGTGTAGTTGGATACATTGCCAACAGATGGCGAGGGTCCTTCTGTTCGCTCTGCTTGTTTGAGCTTGTTCTTTTGTGTGTCGTCTTCCCTGCTCGATCGTTGCCTGCTTGGAGAAGATGGCAGCGTCCAGTGTACGGTGTGGCCTTTCTGGCGATGAAATCATAGATTTCCTCGTCAACAGCGATGATGACGCGACGTCTGGTGGTGATAGTGAGTTTTCCGAGCCTTCTGTCGACGACGGTAGCCATTCCGACAGCAGTTCTGAGTCCGGATCACGACAAGAGCGTACTGGTTGTGCGACGCCTAAGCGACCGAGGCTGGAGTGCTTCGATATCCTTCATATGAGGAAGAATCTGTGAAGGCCTAGTGATTTAAAGACTTAAACGAACCACTTAAGCACGTAAATAAACATGTTTTCTTGTTTTCTGCACTGAGTTTTGCTGTAAAAGCTTATTATACAAGTAAAACAGTAATGCCTAGTGTGGCCCTGTTTTAAGAGAAAAACGTGCGGTACGGAGGGCCCGGCAGCGCGTGACGAGCGCGTGCTAGCGAATGGGTTAAGCACCAGCCCTACTGCTGCACTGGAAGCAATGAAGGGTGGCAACAGATACACATTTTCTTTTCATACGTACCAGTATTTGGCTGTCGACCAAGCACTGGCACGGAAAGGCACCAACACGCAGCTAACTTGACTGAAATGCCTAGCTTTTTGTGGACAGGTGTTTCCCAGCTTGACATCAAAAACATTTTGAGAGCTGATTCTATACCTTTTCTTTTAACTATATGCATTCCTTACTTTCTCTATACAGAGGCATTTTCTTCTCTAGGTGACTAGAAAGTCTCTCTTGGCACACAACTTTTAGAGCGTTCATTATTTTTTTGGTATTGGAGAGCACATATGTAAAGAGGGACAACTAAAGGCAGTCTTTTCTTTCCACATTGTTCACTCGTAAGTGTAAGGACTGTAGGGCTAATTCACCAGAAGCATCGAAGGGTTTGAAAGATGCGGAAGGATTTCAAATAAAATACGAACACTTTGACCTTTGCAGATTGCTGACCACCATTGTCTTTTATCTATCGAAGCAGAGAGCAGGAACTTGCAAATTAGCATTTCACAAACATAGTCAGACATGGCAAGATATTTTCAAGCAATGCATGTCAGATGCTCAATATTTTCAACACTTCTGACTCTTCTTGACTGGGCTCCCTCTTGGATTGTGTTCCCTGCTAGAATTACCACCAACCTGGCCACTTATTCACGCCTCGCTTTTACATAGTGCACTTGCTGGGCACCTGTCCCTGGACATTGCGACAATCGGGGATAGTGTTGCAATTGCAAACTCTACCCAACAGCTGCTGAAAGAGCTACCGCATTTGAATTCGAGACGTGTGAATAGCGTGACCATTGCAGCAACCAACAGCTGCTCGGGTTTGAAGAACCGCTATTCCCTTCACAATGGCAAGCCCCCTATTACAGAATGTATGGACAGACAAAAAGGGTATCTCCTGGAAGGCAGTTGTTGGCACAGGTGCATGCATAGCCTGCAAGTGAACTCTTGCTGGTACGGCAAAACAAAAGAATGCAAAAAATTTCAGTCCTTTTCGGACAGAGGGAAAGGGAGGACAGGGCGGGGCAGCAGAGTGCAGCTGCTTATGAGGCAAACTTAGGTTTCAGCTGTCCTTTACAACTCAAAACTAGTTTTTTTTTTTTTTTATATGCAGGTAATTTTATGAGCATCTGTGCAACATGCTCTGTCGGCACATCTCGGGGAACACAGTAGCGTTTCAGACCTTCATCGAGTAGTTTTTTTCTTGTTGGCTAGGCTTTGGTGTGAGCTAAATTCTTGCAAAGGAAGGATAAGAAGCCCTTGGCATTCAAATGCCATGCCTGCATTTCTCTTGAATCCCAGGTGTGTGCTGAAGCATTTTTTGATTGAGAATGGTTTGGCACAGCTGGATTTTATGAGGACCAAGTCAGCACTTTCCATCCTTACAAAGAGGCTGGGTGTGCAATCTGAGAAGACCTCCCCCTACCGATGTCTTAGAACTTTCTAGTTTTCCCAAAATCAGATCCCATGGAAAAAAGTAATTGTGCCTCATGACTGTTGTCGGAAGTTTGCTTAAAATAGGTTTTCATAAAAAGAGGTTAATGTATTTATAGTTCTTTCATCTATGCTATCCTTCTGAGTTTATTTTAACAATTAAGCAGCTGGTTCGATGAAGCTGTACCAAGAAATATGTTTGCTCAAGAATAATCTGATATCGAGAAGATCCTTTCGCACCTTTCATATAAAATCTAACCTTCGATTTGCATGCCGTAGAATTGGCCCGGCAGACGACTTTGCTGCTACAAAAGCAGTTTGGGTGATATGCTGGTACTACGGCCTTTTGCTCTTGGGCTTTTCGCAGCCCTCCATATATCTGGGAGCCACACTTTCATACATATCTGGCATTTGTAGTAAATTACTTGAGTATCTATTATGCCCTTAACAGGAGACACCTGATCCCAAACAGATTTTAGGGTTAACATTGGTTGGCTTGTTTTTCACTTGTCTTTTTAATTCCTCTCTCATGTACCACCAGAACCCATACAAAACACAACACTATCCACTAGGTCTGTTTTGTGAACTCTACAGCGTAACTGTAGACGCTAACGCTCCCCTCCTCTCTCTCACAGAACGCAGCCTGGAGGAGGATCACGAGGAGGTTCTGCAGGTCTATGCGTCTTGGGGCAGGAACAAGGAGAAAGGCGGCAACCGTTTCTACTTTCGTCAGGACTTCAGGAAATATGAGTTCTTCAACTCTCCCCTGGTGAGTCGAAGAGTCACGCCGAAAGTGCCGCACATGTCTGAGTCATTTGTGGGGTCTCGAAAATGTCGGAGACTGCATTCAGTAACAAAAGGTCGGGGAAGGAATTTGCCGAGGTTGGCGAAACAGTTCTTTGGTGTTTTGCGCTATGTCTTTATCTCATGGATCAGTGAGGAACAACGGTGGATGGACACCTTTTGTAGTGCAAAGTCTTAGCTCGAAGAAGTGAGGCCTCTTAACGAAGTGTCGTCTGACATTTCCACGGTGTTCCTCCCCTCAGGCTGTTCCAGCTTCAACTGCCTTCATATTTTGTTTAGAAGATGATAGAATGCATCAAGTGAAACTTCCAGATTTAGGGCACGCTAGATAGAGGTTTTGAATTAGAATATTAAATAAGCTATGGGGCCTCGGGCAGACGAAACATGTGACAGCATCTGTGTAATTCAATGGTAAGTCACGTTTATGTGCACATTTGAAATATATTCGATTTGTTTTGCTATATTCAGGACTATAGGTTCTTTGTTTAGCACTCATTCTGACCCGATATATGTAGAAATTTAGTGCTCTGCCTCCTTTGATTGGTCAAATGTGTTGCAGCATCATTGTTGACATCTACGGTATGCCTGAGCCAGCTTGAAGGTGGCTGAAACATTGACTGACACCGACGATGATGTCACTTTCATATTTTCCTCCTCTGCCCTCTTCGTCTCCTGTGCTCGGCATGCAGCAGACAACAGAGAAAAAGGATGAAATTTTAATTATTCATTACATCCATCCTACAAATGTAAGTTGGAGAAGCAAAGCATTACACATATAAATTTTTAGGGGCTTGCATCCAAACTCTTGCAGCTCTTCAAATTTGACTTTCCTTTAAGACTTAGCACCTTCTACACACCCTTGCAATACTTTGCTGGTTCAACTGAGTTTTTTTCCTATTTTTTTCTGTTTATAGAAAGAAGCTAGTCAAAAGAAAGGCATAGCTTTTTTTCTTTTATTGGTCAGATGCAGTTAACAAGAAAACCAGTTGGTGAAACTGTGTAGTTTCCCAACTTCCTGAATATACCTCGCTTCACCACAAGTGCATGCGAAGGAGAAGCTCCAAGACCGAATGCAATGCCTGCTACAATGGCTGCTCTTGAACTCCAAGCGTGGCTCAAAGCAACATCCTCACGCTTGTAGTGTCGGCTTCGCTCGCCTTTATGGTGAAGCAGAGTGCCATCCAGAAGCATTCGGCGTCCCAAGTGAAACTCCTAATTACAAGTTTGTTCAGTGGCCTCAGCCTTACAGAGGTGAGGTTCGGTATAAAACTGTTCCTGTACGGCTCTGCTATACTTAATTCTAGGAGTTGCCATTCAACACGCAAAGTATATAATTGTATAAAATTTTTAGTCTTGCTTGAGAAATATGATCCTACCACCACTCCCTGTCGGTTGTGTAATCCTTTTCTTTATTTGATTCTGTTAATTTAAATTTCTGGTCAATTTTTTTTAGGTTTTGCAGTCATCTTATTATTTTAAATGTGGTTAAATAATGCCTTACTTTGGGCAAGAAATTGCAGGCGATTGAAAATGCTGCACACAAGGCAAAAGTCCTGTTGCCACGTAAAGTGGAAAAAAGCTTTTGCAATCGAAGCTCTTGTTATATTCTTCTCAGGCAGAAATCTCTTCAATAAGGGGGGAATGTCCTTTTATTGAAACTGTCCCCTTCCATTCTTTTTTGTACGCTGACCGGAAAGAGTCATTGTTAGGGAGACTGAAAAGGGAGATTGAAGACCCATTGTTGGCCAGTTCACAATGGTTGTACCTGGGAGAGCCTCTCTCTGATCCGCTGTACAAGCGGTGGAGATAGTACACCTTCTTCATTCTTTTCTTTCTCTTTTTCAGCAATTTTTCTCGCTGGACATGGTGGATCTAGGATCTCAGCTGGACTGCATAGCAGAATCAACGGACATTGCAAGATTGATAACTCTTCAGGTATGTGCGTTGTTTGCCGGCTTCAACATGTTGAAATTTGCAGAGTCACTCTCACTCAAAAGGTGTCTTTTAGGTGTAAGCTGTTCGGAAACAATTCAGCTGAGACGGGTAACGATCAGCGCTGTAGATTCATACTTTCAGTATTCCGAATTGTTTTATTATTATATGTCATCTTCGATTTCATTTATCACTTCTTTATCTTTTACCCTGCTTTTTAGCATGCTATGAGCAGGATAACATAAATTAAAAAAAAAAAAACGCTTTGAAAGAAGGTTTTTTTTTTTTTTAATATTTTCAGTTTTATGGTGTTTTATTATCTTTTACTCCTCATATTTTACGTATGTGATAATAAGGACCGATTATGACCGTCAAAATTGGTCAAATATGCATTTGAATAGTGGCGTACCAACTTGTTTTGAGCGGAGGGGCAAACAGACCCCCCCCCCCCATGGCGGCGGCGGTGCCCTTGGTATCCCTTGGGCGCTGCCCGGACAGTGTTTGCCCTACCCAGTGGCGGTTGTTTCCGGGGGGGGGGGGGGGGGCAAAACAGCATGCCTTGCCCCCCATTCTGAGAGACTAGGGGGCAAGCGCTACCCTTGCCCCCCCCCCGGTTGTTACGCCCATGCATTTGAAGGACTCCCGACAACCCAGAACTGGCATAAATCTAATCCATTTTGGTGTGCACGGTTCTTCAGATTGTGACCTTGCCCGTGATCACATTTATTCTGAGAAGTAGGCCTGGTCACCTTCTCTTCATTGCATTCTTTTTTAGCTTCAATTTCTCAAGGAAAATTAATTAAAAAATTTTTTCAGATGTCCACGAAAGAGTGTTGTTTACACATCTACATTAATAATCAATTGCATTTTTCTCTTGTAATTTTTGGAAAATTTTTGCAGTTTGTGCACGGGAATTTTTCTTCATATTGTCCTCCAACAACCAAATGTGGCATGGTTATTACTTTAGGATGTAACTATCTAGGTTTTGATAAGTAATAATATGTTTATATTTGAAAAAAGACATAAAAAAAAAAAAAATTGGTTGGCCCTTTGAAAAATAAGTATTTTCGATTTTCAATATTTTGAGAATAAAAGATGTATTGCCACACATTATATTGTTCATCGCACTCAGTAGCTTAAAAAGAGCGAATTGAGAATATTTTACCGTGTTGCTTTAAAGGGCCACTAAAGAGGATTCTGCGATCATCTGTTCTTGCCTAAGCATCCTAAAAATCCAAGAATTACAATCATGTGACGCCGATTTCCCTATTAAAAATGCGAGAAAAAGGTCGGGACGCCCCTATTTTCTGAGCCTACTTTTCCCGCTCAGGAAAGGCGGGGCATACCCCAGCAGCGGCGTCAGCGCGGTGACGCTAGCCAGCCGCCTCTCTTGGAGAGGCGACTTGCAATTGAGAGGCAGCTTGCTATTGGCCGATGAGCGCCCATCGTCATCGCGCTAACACCACTGCTGGGTGGGGTATGCCCCGCCTTTCCTGAGTGGAAAAATCCGCTCAGGAAGGTGTGTATCCCGGCCTTTCATCACATATTTAATAGGGAAATCGACGTTGTGTGATTGTAATTTTAGCGTTTTTAAGATGCTTAGGGCCCGTAAAATCAGTTATGACCAAGAACAGACTACTCTTAGGTGCTCGTCTTTAGTGCTCCTTGAAGTGTGTTGTCATGTCCCTTGTGAGCACAAGAACATGACTTTTGGGCATGTGCATTGCATCCAAGAAACAAACAAAAAAGCTACAGTATATTAAAACTTCCACTTATAGTACACATAAGCTTGCATTTTGCAACGTGCATTTAATTAACCGTAAAACATTGTTGAGTCACATGAAAGTGGACACGCCCTGCAGCTGGTCAAGAAGATTTGTTCATTGCCTTCGTGACTGGAGGTAAAGACTTCCGGAATTCTCAATCCAGCTTACCACCTTACTCAAAACAAATGCTTTTTTTTTTTTTTGTCAGGGAAACAGTATTTTTTATGTTTCTAACCTTCCATTCCCGTCTGAGAGTAGTTAAAGTAATGTGTCCTTCCCACTTTTTGTTTTCCCCAGAACCTCCTGAGCCAAGGCGACCACTGTCCTGTGGTCCACAGCTTGCTGTGGTACCGAGAACCCGGAAAGCAGTCCTGGAAGCGCTCGTTGGTTCCACCTGGAAGGCACCGCGTTGTCCGTAACGTCTTCCGGACTCAAGGTATGTGCTTTGAGGGGTCGGCATGCCGCCTTATCGCTAGCCCCGTATTTACTCGGGTAATGGATGAATTGTTTATCTACAAGACCCGTGCATCTAATTTCCCACAGAGCACGCATACAGCCATTTGTAGCATTCTACGTAAGAAACATAGCAACAAAGTTGAGAAAATGATTCTCTGCAATAATGAATCTGCACAGATACAATTTTTGCGTGAGGATGTTATTGCTGTTCCATAATTCGCCGAAATCCTTCTGTCAGTCGTGATGCCAGGGCTATTTGCGAGTTTGGTGGGACAGTGGATAGATACGTGGGTCTGTTTAAAAGCTGTGCATCTATTATATAGTCTGGTAGATACGTTAAAGCTCTCAACAATGTGCAGTACTAGGGTTGCTCGAAGAAGTTGCTCTGCTTGTGAATGAGGCTCACCTTTTTACTTTCTCGCAGACCATCGACATAACAAATCATTGCATCATATGGCATATGAGTCTAGCAAGTGACAATCCCCAGGGAATGTTTGCCCTCCCAGAAAGCTGTCTCTGTATTAGACTCCCGTACCTACTGTTCACGTTGGACACTTTCTTTGAGACCCTGGTTTCTCCTGGTGCCCATGCCTATCACACCTCTTTAATGCAGGCACTGCTCTAATGTGCTCAGATGGAAACGGGGAATTTTTATATTAGGGCTGGCACACCATAGCTTTTCATTCTGTTCCTGTGTCACCAGCAAAGCTCGTCTGCTTTTGTTAATTCCGCAAAAATTCCGCAATTCCGCAGGATAGAGATGCATTCATTACGGCGGTTATGCTCTACATGTTTGCACATGTCGAATCTGCTGCTCACCTTGCTTCTTATGAGGATACTGTGTGTGGGTAGCTCATGAAGCCTTACCAAGTTAGGTAGACACCCGGAGACCAGATGGGCCCTCGCATAAGAGCAGTATAGGTTTGAATAGGCAGGCAGATTTGAAGATGTTCTTCCCAATTGGTTGTTGTTAAATTGAAAATTGATTATGGGCTGTTTTTCTTGCAGGAATCCTGGCAGCTGCAGCAGATAGCTGACCTTTCTCAGTGGAACGTCTATGCAGCCTTTTGACAAGAACCTCAGTGGACCAACCGCTTTCCAGTTTTGCCTCAAGGTGGGTTTGGCTTAGTGCATTAGTGGTAGCTTTTATGGCCAGCTGTGACTAGTCGTCGAAAGAATTACTCTCAGAAATATATTATAACTTTAGGCAACAGGAAGGACAGTAGATGCGTTTTCCAAAAAGAACATTATGTATTAAACTTAGTAATATAGTAGCCTTCGTTCACGTTTCCATTTAGTGTGGTGTGCCCCCCATCTGCCTTTTTTGTGTCACACTTATTTATTTATCTTACCCGCATCATTAGGGGATATTTTAACATAAGATATGTTTTTATCAGGGTAACTAACTCAGTGACCATTTGAGACACAAAAACTTTGCAAACGAAAGAACTACGTATGGTGTCACTCTGCCGCAGTGGGGCTCCCTCGCAGTTGACATCGCACTCCTCATTGACAGGCGTAAGAAATTATGCGACCACAGCGGCAACCAATGACGTTCTCCTCGGAAGTCGCGGTATGAGCTTTGATGCATAAACGGTTGCGTCGAGATTACCCGACCCAGAAACGTACGCCAGATCTCGCCAGATTTTGCTAGGAGCAGAAAGCTTGGTTTCGCAGTTGAGAAAATGTTTTTATTCGATTTTTCTTCTAAAGCGGTGGCCAACTGCTTATTTCCTTGCAGCCAACGCGAGTGGTGGTGTCGGCAGCTCCGATCTGATGTGGTTTTGCAGCGACACGGAGCAACAGCGCCAGTGCTGGATCATTGCCCTCAGGCTTGCAAAGGTGTGTTTGGGCTCCGTGTATTTTGCGAGCGCTACGTCGAAACCTTTTCACTAGGCTCGTTCGTTTTAGCTGCCCCTCCTGCAGTGTACTTCCGTTATGTGTATTGAGATACGACCGTAAGTGCACTGCCCTACACTCTTCGGTACCGGTGCAGGAGATGCAGGTAAATTGAATAAATGAGCCTATTGTTTCAGTGTGACCGTTTACCTCGAGATGACACACTAGTACCATCTATTGGGTATCCCTGGTCCTCTTCCGGTCCGCATACATTTCCTAATTTTTTGAGCATCGTGCTTTCGTCGTGGGCTCGAGATAATTCTGACGATAGACCATTTCTTGTAGATAGTGCATAGATTTGATTTCGCAGATACTGTGAAACCTTCAGGCTAGCTTGGGACCGGAAAGCGTTCGGATGCTACTTGCACACTAGTGCCGCCACGCTGCAGTTCCACGCAACGCATTGTGGTAGAATGCAAGGAATCATACGGCTGCAGTCGGCCACACTTAAATACAAATTTCTGAACCGGCCTTAGAAGGACTGGTTTCAATCTGCAATAACGGCGCTCAACCCTTGTCGCTGCACTCATTCCAGAGAAGGCAAACGTGCAACCAACTGTTTGGTTGTACATCAAAAAACCTCTAGGTGGGCGAAATTAATCCTTGGTCCTTCACAGGGGTGTGTTCGATGCCCTTCGTTGGTTCGACACGTAAGACCCTCAAACTTGACTTCGATTCGTCGTTGCTTTTGCCCGCGAGCTCTTGCTTTCGGACGACGCCGACGCTGTCTGCCGTCCCTGACGTCTGCGTTCTGCCCGGGCGCAGTTTGGCAGAAGCTGCGGGAAAACTACAAGGAGGTGAAGTCTCGCTATGGGGACCACACCTGGACGGCCGAGACGAGGGACCCCATGTCCTCCCCGTGGGTGGCCATGGACTTCACTGGGAACAAGGGGCGCGTCATCGAAGACCCCCAGGAGGCCGAGGCCGTGGCTGCCGCAGAGCCCACGGCTGGAAGGTGCGTGTGATTTACGTTTACCCTTAGTGCCCAGCCACGTTGTCCAGATGTCCTTAAGAGCACAAACAATGCAACGACATGAATGGAGCAAATGAAGACTGACAGAGGGACAGTTGTAAGTCAGTACTGTTGTCTGTTAGTGTTCTTTTACTCTGTCTTTAACAATGAACCTGCTAGCCCAGTTGTCAACATTATTCAGATATCCAGTATACAAAAAGAGAGCAAGACATTACAACCTGGAACAAGAAAATAAAAATGTAGAAGAGGCAAGACAGGAATGAGTGACAGTCGCTATTAAAGCAGGAACACTTCTGGTTGCATGGCAATAGCAAGACAGTGTTTTCCCCATGTACCGAATGTTTCTCGATTCGAGGTGGCAATTAACGTCCAGGTGGAGAAATTAAATTCTATACGGGTGGGACTGGCCTGGCAACTGTCCGTTCTCTCCCTCTTTCGCCCCGTGTTGGGTGAAGGGGTGTATCTCAAAACGTCCCGTTTGCATTTCGCCCGTTCTCGTTTCGCCTCATTCTCATTTGGACCTTCTCATTTGAACCTTCTCAAACCATCCAAACTGTTTTTTTTGCGTTTGAGCCTATTCGCATTTGGTCCCTTTCGCACTAGGACCGAATGGTGCGTGGTACGTTTTCAGCCCTGGATTGGCTCCAACGGCTCGTAGAGTTCGCTGGAGTCCACTTTAAGGAAGAATAGAGCGCAGAGTGTGTGTGTGTGTGGGGTGGGGGCGGGGGGGGGGGTGCACTCAGGGTGCACCCTCCCAATACCTGGGAAAAGAGAGACCTATGAAGCCATGCTCTGACACAAAAGAGCAGTTCGGTGTTTTATTGCCTAGCGCCTGCTACCACTTCCGGACAACCCAACGAGCGGGTCCCAACCTTTGCTGCACATTTCAAAAGCAGAAGGGACGTATTTCAAGAACTATTAGCCAAACCGCGGACATATAGGAGTCTGTTTCATAGTTACTACGCATCGGTCTTGTTGCTAGCATACGTTTGGCCGACATCTAAAACCGTTCCGCATTTTCCCTTAACAATACACTGATCTCACCAGCCAATTTGGTTATGCCGCCACTGCCGCAATTCATTGAGGAAACTTTAGTCTTTCTGCACGTGTGACAACCTGGCTGGAGCTCTGCGCGTACAGAGCATGAGGCGGCACGAGCCGTCTCGTGCACTGCTGCCTGTCTCCTGCGAACTAAAGTTATGGCGGCATCACGCATGCGCCGAACGCTTGGCGAGATTGGTCTATTGAGACCAGCTCTAGGAAGCTGCGGGAGCCTGACAATTGTTTCTGCGTCTCTTCCCTCGCGTAGAGGAAGCTCCCGTGCTGCCGGTCGGGCCAGGCGTCCCCCACAACGGGCGGCGGCCAGAGCCCGCCCAGCTCCGGAGTTCCGCCGCCCGTGCCCGAGCTGGGGCTGCAGCACACGCAGCCGTGGTTCTACAGCGGCATGTCTCGGGAGGAGGCGACGCAGCTGCTTCTGCGGCACGGCACCGTGGACGGGGTCTTCCTGGTGCGCCAGAGCCTCAGCAAGCCCGGCACTTTCGTGCTCTCCTACGCCTTCCGTGGCACCGTCCACCACGTCCAGATTATCTCGGTGGGTCCCGCTTCTTCGGCGGGGTTTTACCGGTTCTCCTCTCTTCGGCGGCAAAATTTGGCGCTCTAGCTTTGGTTCTAAAGTACAATCTGCGTATAACTAGACCAAAGGCTTTGCAGTATTTGCCAGAACAAATCTTTTCCGACGGAAGAATGCGTACCATCAGGGTGGTGCAGTGAAGCGGTGGCATGCACTGCTGACACGTAGGGGTACACCGGCCTAACCAATAGACCGATGTCACCAAGCGAACTGCGCAGGCACGCGCATTCCGGAAGTGGTGCCGCCGCCATGCTACTTGTAGTCATCGCTTTCCGGCTTCCCGGCTACATAGGGCTGCGCGTACATCGTAGATTATCGTTTGGAACGCCCTGGTATCAGCTTGGATTCTCCTGCATCTCTGTACTTCATAAAAGTGTGTTGGTTGTGATGTCTTGATTTGTCAGCAAGCGCAGAAAAGCAGTTCCAGTCGTCTTATCGCTTTAGAATCGCTTTGTCGTCTGCTTCGGCGTCGTCTGCTTCTTTGTCTTCGTGAACGCGTGAGCACACTGCCGTTCACGCAGTGGTCCCACTGCGGCCGCAGGAAAAAAACAACGACGCCACTACTCGAGCTTTCCGGCTGCTCGGATGTCTCAATTAACTTGGAAACTGAACATCTAGTTGAATGGCAAAGGACAAGAAAATTCGAGGGACCATCGGCTTTGTGTAGCACCGTGGAACAGCGTCAAATGTGTTGGTGAAAAACTGAGCTTGGTAGTGTTCAGTCTTGTGCATAACGTTTAATCAACAATGGAGTAAGAGGAGCTAAATAGACTTTCTCGGTGAGCGAAAATTTTCTAAAAGTTGTTTCATTCTGGTTGACAGTCTGTGCGAGAGGGTACAGATGAACTGCGGGGAGAAGCATGCACACAGAGAAGGAATGATCTACAGAAAGGCCATGCCTGATGCGCCGTAACAATTGGCATCTGTCAAAAAGACGCAACCATGCAAGATACCTAAAAACTTGAGGTGGAGATGATTTTTCGTGTACAGTTTCTATTCAGTTTCGTTTTGTTTGCGCAAGCTCCAAAAGCTAAGAGTCGCCCGACGTTGGAAGCTTTTTTCTGGATCAGTAGCGCCAGCCTAATAGACCACCACCAAATAGGTTAGGCTCGTTTGTTATATTTCTGGCGGTAAGTGTCTGCACTTCTAAATTGCATTATGTGGTGTTTTTTTACGTTTTGTATGAAAAAAAGAAAAGGAAAACCGCTTCCGAAAAAAGTTGTTTTATTTCAAGTGATGCATATCAAGAATCGCTGCTCTTTTTTGAGTGATTGTCCTGATCTTTTGAAGCACAGTTGTGCTTAAAACATGTCGTCACATTAACAGTTATAACCACCAAATTTCATTGAGCAAAAAGTGTATTAAAAACGGCCTCACCAAACTTAGTGGAGATAGACCAACGGATAGACCGCTACGGAGCGAATGCTCAGAGAGATTCCAACGTACGGAACACTTCGGCACGCTGTGTGTCTCGTGCCCTGTAATCTTACACTTTTTAGCTGGCGTGCAATAGGTGGATATAAATTATGAAGCAAATCGGGAAACAAATGGAAAAAAACGCTATTTTTCCTGCCGCTCTGTCCGGCTCTGTTTACCTTTTCTTGCCGTGCTGCTTTCTTTCGAGAAGACATAATATCCCAGGCCTTTTTGCCTGGTGCTGTTATTGTAGCACCGTGGCATACAACGGGTGAAGCCACCCATTGAAAACCATGAGTAAATACCCGGCTAAACGTCTCGTGCTAACCCGAAAATTTCCAAACGCCGGGCGGGCGTACAATGCGCATTGACGCGGCCGGAAAACTGGGGAGAACTACAGGTACCAGCATGCACCGCGGCAGCGGTGGCGTCGCGCAACTCCTGGTGAGATCGGTCTATTGCGCACATCAACGATCCTGTGCTTCGTTCTGTGCGCGAATGGTTCAGCCAGTGGTAGCAAACGCACAAAGACGACGAACACTGCAACAATGCGCTTTTGGTGCCACTTTGCGGCTTCGTCAGATCGTAGCATCAGCTGCGCTTGAGACTCGAGGCTGGTTCACACACTCTGCGACTGCTTAGGACAGTTTCTTTTTTGCCTCGAAAAACTTTCGGCAAAAATACAAACAACCATTTCTTTTAGGTTGTATTTACAGTTGATCTCGCAGACAGTGCAAAACCTTTGCTCTACACTCCGTCAACCCCTAAGCTGATGGTGTGGTGGTAGCTACACACTCACCGGACCAATCGACCACCTCCCTTTCACCACCTGAGCCCGCTTTCCGCGCATCGGTATGGACAGGAGCGGGATCACGTGGCTGAAGATAGACGTAAGGTTGTTCCAACGAGAACGTAGCTTCCACTGCACTGTCAGCTTAGGGGTCAATGGGTCGATGGGTGAAGTGCAGTTTTAGGGTCACCTCATAGGTGGTGCCACTTTCTTCAAAAGAGATTGCAAGAACCCTGTCATAAGCAAACCCAAGTGTGAGAGCGGGCCTTTAGGCTGCTCCGATTACCTTTTCTTACGCCGACTCGCCGCACGACTCGCTCTTTTGTCTGAGGCGAGCCGTTGTTTATTTTTTATTCGTGGCAGGTGGAGGAGAAGGACCAGCTGTGCTACTCCCTCGACTCCGGGCGCACCAAATTCTACGACCTTCTGCAGCTGGTGGAGTTCTACCAGCTCAATCTGAGCTACCTGCCCACCAAGCTCACGCACTTCCTGGTACACCAGCCGAGGCGGAGAACCACGCCCCCGTGTTCCTCCACCCCCGGCTCGCTCGCTTAACGGCGGGCTCCCGCCCTAGAAGGACTCCCCCAAGTTACTCCCTTCTCGGTTACTCCCCTTCCCCACTTTACTCCCCTTCCGGAGAAACGGCCCTCCAAGCCGTTTCGTCTCCTCTGAACAAGCCGCACGTTTCCCGGCGGGACTCGACCCTAATTTACCACTAATTTATTGCAATGCTGGACGGGAGATGCACGTGTGCGGTGGTGCGTGGTGGTGCGACAACTCTGGAGAGCCTCGAACCAGGAGCCCACTTCCGGCCTTCTCCGCGCTTGGGAAAGAGACCGTCTTCATTGCCTTCGGTCGCAGTGCGACCACTGGACACGGTGATGGACAGACAGACCGACGGAATTGACTGCCAGCTCCCTGCCAGCGGTGTTCTTGAGTTCCCCTCCTTCCCTCCCTGTCTCGGTTTCGACGCTTCCCGTCGACCGCTTGCTTTGCGACTTGTTCCCTTCGGTGCGCGTGGATCGCGTCCCTTTTGTCTCCGTCATGTTGGGTGGCTCGTGTAAATTATTTTAGGCAAGGTTTTGCGCTTTTAGAGAGGGCAAAAGGGAGGGACGTGCAAAGGTCAAGCTGCCCATAAAAAAAAACTGCGTCTTTCGTTTTTTTTATTTTTTAATTTCTTCCCTGACCAAACTTTCTTCGAAGGCCGACCCAAACTTTGTCGGTCTTCCAAAAACTAAATTTTATTTAGGTTCCGGCATATGCACCCGGTATGCCAACTTGTTATCGTTGTTCGGTGATTTTCTTTGTGCTTGTCTAATGAATGTCTGTTTATTTATATATTTCTTTTTATGGGGTAGTTTATTGTTAATATTTTTTTTTTAGGACACACCATTTGAATAGGTGTCTCAGTGTCATGGTTTGGGGGTTTTACTTTGTTGCCAACATTGCGCCATTGTTGAGAGGAAAAAAAACAAACAACAACAGCGGACCTCGCTTGTTTTTTGGGCAGCTTTTCAAGAGGTAAAGTTGCTCTCCGCACGTTACTTTGTTTTATTTTTTTTTTTCTGTGTGTGTGTGTGTGTGTCCGCGCATATGCAAGTTTTTCTCAGGAAACGCAAAACCTCGCTAACATTCTTTTGTGCGGGTAGCGTGCGTTCATATTATTTAAGTGTGGCTGTACCCAGTATACTGATGCACCGCTCTCTCCCCAAAACCACCATATCAGTTATTGTACATTTCTTTGTGAAGGGCGACACTGTACATAAAGGGCGCCGACTCGCATAGTGTTGTTGCACTTTGTCGTCTGTTGGGGGGGACAGGCGAAAAGGAGAGAAGAATACTATGCACAAGTTTCTCTGTTTTTGAAGGTGACCTTTTTAAATGTTTTTCTTCCCCCCCCCTCTTTTTTTTTCTTTGCTGCTTTTTTGGGTGTTCCTAACACAGTACAGTTATTACACCACCACACTGTACATACACATACATTGTAACTGTGGTACCCATGAGTCATGTCTTTTTAGTTTGTAACTACATATTTTATTTAACAAACACTAGGTTCCAGAGAACATGGTTAATGTACATAAGTTGTAGAGTGCTCCGCACTCTGTCCTTTCTTTTATTTCTTTTTTCCTTTGCCAGAGTAGAATCACATTTGGTCAGCTTCACTCCTCCTGTGTCAGCTGCATTTGTTTGCTGAACTGTGCTTCGATTAGTTGCCTTCGAGCAATGACCTTGCGCCCGCTCATGTGTAATGCGGTTTAAGTGTCGTCTTCTGATGTCCCGAGAGCATGAAAGAGTGAAACCAAATGTTCAGGAGCGAGTTTATAGTCATCACACCAGACACAACACAACATAGAAGTTGAGACATGCAGTTTTACACCGAATAACCGTTAGTGTGCGACACTGTTGCGAGAAGTCCCTCCTTTTTTTTCCTTTTAAGCCTGCAATGCGCCGTTTTGTTTGGATTGGGAAGGCACCCTTTTGCGAGCCGAGGCGAGTTAACACCACACAATGTCTTCCTAACTCGTGCCTCAGATTTCGTCTCATTGATCCGTTGGATATAAAATGCTCTTTCGTGTGGAGCCAGACGTGGAGTATCTCAGCACTGCCGAGTTTGCTTTCAAGAAGCTTGTCGCTCTGTCGTATTTTTTTTTGTTCGGTAGGCAGTTCTTGCATTGTTTAGGACCGGGGGCTTCTAGACCTTACTTAGGTGGAACCCTTTGGGTGTAGTAGTACCCTCCGTTGGTTTGTTTTTCGACCCATAGCATTTATATAGTTGGAGCGTGGGAGCAATGCGTCTGAGGCTTTTGAGACTTCAAAGTACTCTCTTTACACTACAAGAGGCCTATAGACAGTTCGAGAAGTTGTGAAAATTTTAAGAAGCCGTAATTATTGCAATCTGGGGAGAAAAAGAAAAGAAGACAACATTTGGATGTGAAGCACCTATTTTAATACGAGAATCGCCATTGCAACGTAGGACAAGTAGTGGGAAAAAAAAAAAGAAAATGATGCATCTATTGCTTGTGAAGTCTCTAGTGCGTAGATTTTACTTTTTAATAATTACTCTCCTTTCTGAAACTCTCTGATGGACCTTTGAAAACGGGGGATCGTCTGGTCTGCATTTTTCAAGTGCACGGCGCTCGTCAAGAGATTAGCGAGATCTTGTTTCGCAGGGTCTAGGGTACCACGAAGGCCCCCTTTTTGAAACTGCCTACATGCTCAAGCTGAACTAGGGAGAGCTATAATGCCCTCACAGACAGCTCCAAATATTTTTCACTCAACTTCTGTTCAAAGTATGTCTTTGTTTTTGCGAATCAGTACAGGTGCATATTGGAGACGTTTATTTTGTTACTTGGCAAGTTGTAGCCGGTCGAGCCGCGTCATGGGAGTGGCGAAGAAAGTCGATGCTACGAATCCTTGCGTCCACGACACTTGTGACTTAATTAACCAATCTTTTCTCTTTTTTTTTTTTTTTCGAGCAAGCATGCACCTTAGATATGCTTATGACCGTGTCTGGCATCGAAAGACGCGTGCAAGAGCTGTTGATACCGAACATAAAATGTGAGAGTATGAAAAGACCAAAGGAGGCTGCATTGAGTGAAGTTGCTTGACCCGTTAGTCCCACCTTGCGTCTGACAACTGAGTTTGTAGCTCGCATAACCAACCCGGTGTAAGATTGCTGTCTGCAGTTGGGATGTATGTATAGAATATGTGAAAACAGATCTGCACGCTCACTGCAACAGAGTCCGCATTGCGTGTGTACGCCAGAGAAAATGAGCCGTTGTCAAGTGTCTGACCTTTTCCGCGGGATTGAACTGTCGTGCTGTGTCACACTGGACGTTTCTAAGGCGTACCGCTTTTTGGCGGTGTATGCAATTGCTGGTTGCCCCTGACGTGCACATTATTTCCCTGAACGAAATGTGCGAATGCGACACCTCCTGCACTACTGTTCGGTATGCCACAAGCATAAGCCACCAATTTGGACACAGAAAAGAAGCCAATCTGTGCTTTTTTTTTTTTAGACTAAAAGCTAAATGACCCAATGGTGGAATCCACTGGTGGATTTAAAGCGATCTGAAAGGGCTCTCTGAGATAGCGCTTTCACGGCACTAAACGCCAGTTCATGCTTGCAAGTACGTCAGAATAGCAAGAAAACTCCGCGGCGAAAGTGATTCAAACCTACCAAGTGAAATTTCCAAGATTCATTTCGAATGGACACCACACCTCTCTGGCAAGGGTGTTTGATTCTTTGTGATGTTGTGAGCCAGTGCTAGCAAAGACTTCTCGATGTGACAGCCCCCTGTGTATGCATGTTGTGTGTACTTTGATGATAGAAGCTGCTATGGAAGTTTGAAGAATCTGTGGATGTACGATTATGTGTTTGAGTTTAGAGGCCAACCACCGGGAATGGAGTTCTGCACCCATTCGAGGGCAGACATCTTTAGATCCAGGGTCATGCAAAAGAAAACGCCTGAATGCGAAAGAGAGCGCTTTTCTGTGGAGTGCATTTTTTACGTGCTCTGTGTTACGAAAGATTATTTATTTTGACGTGTTGTTTGTATGTTGCGTGTCACTATTTGATGCAAAAAGGAAAACCAAAAACGAATGTGAGTCTATGCAATAAAATTTGAGTATTCACATATATAATCCGTCTTTTCAACACTGCCTTTTCGTGTCTTGTTTCATAGCGAGAGCTTGAGCTCTTCCACGAAACTCGCAAGGAGCACCAGAAAAAGCTGAAACTATTCTGACTTAGAAGCCTGGGCTGCAGGCCTAAGGTTTTATCCCCAAAGTTGTCTTCACTTAAGTCCTAAGTCTTCCTCTTTGCCCAGGGTTATGTACAGGTCGTCCCTGGCATTCCTTTCGGCTCATCCCGCGGAGTGGAGATATCTCGACAGACAAATTTTTTTCTTTAACTATTACGGGAGAAGCGAACTTCGCTCTTACATGATATGAGGCGCTGTTCAACACCAGTGATGGGATTGCTGCACCATTTGTGTCAAACTGCGCCCAAGTGCTTACCCCTGCGACATCTTGCTACATTTCGCCAAAATATCATGAATTTGCGTTAGTATTGCTCCAAAATCTAATTTCACTTTCTTATTAGTAAAGATACAATAGCTGAGACTCCAACGCGCGGCCGGATCGTTAGGTAGACCTGTGAAACTTTTCAGAACTTTCGATTATTTCTTTAAATAACTTATTACTCGATTTGATCTCTGTGTCAAACACTGACAATACTTGGAAGTCTAGCAATATTTTTCAGGTTCGTGATCTGTTCTGGTGGGTTAGTTAGCTTTGTTGAGTGCGCTCTCGCTGCGCTTTGGTGCAGTGCAGTGAAGCGCAAACCGCGTAGTAGGCAACGCGATTTTGCGTATCTTGCTTTGTCGAAGCACAGCACACACACGCGCTAAGGGGAAGGAACTCCAGAGCGGAACGCCGTGCACGCAGGCGTTGGTTATATTAAAAAGAAACACCATCTTCCCTAGGGGAACCATGGGGTGATTTGGAGCATCGTGTTGGTTCCGAGGAAAGAGTCAGTTGCGTGCTGACGTCGAGAGATGGCGCCACCGACTGCCCTAGCGGTACCCCCTACGCGAGCCTTCGTCGCGCTCGCACAGGAAAACTTGGAACGCTCGCCGTTTATTTTTTTTTTTTCACACTTGAAGGAGAGGAGACTAGAGGAGGAGAATTGCGCGTGCGCGCGCGGTGTGAGTAGAAGCGAACGCACGCGCAGTGCACGCAGCTGGTAGAGAGAGAGAGCGGAGAGAGTAACGCGCAGCTGTTGGAGAGAGGGAAGGAGGAGAGTTAGCGCGTGCGTAGTGTGAGTGCGGATTACAAGGCCGCGGGACATAGACTCCGAGCAAGAGATGCTCCGCATCTAAAAAATATATATATCGCTGAGTGTTGATGTACCAACTCCACCTTTCAGTCAAAATTTCTGAA
Organism: Ixodes ricinus; assembly: GCA_037355805.1. Taxonomy (NCBI): domain Eukaryota; kingdom Metazoa; phylum Arthropoda; class Arachnida; order Ixodida; family Ixodidae; genus Ixodes; species Ixodes ricinus. Next base: position 140,251 of record JAZHYW010010121.1, on the reverse strand, counting down.
TAAAACTGTGGCTATAGTACGTTGTAATAAACAACATTAAGACAATTTTTTTTTGGTTTTTCAAATTTGAGATTTAGTAAGGAAACTTGGGTATTGTGAGATATCTGTTCTCTGCGTTTATATTTTATGTCGGTTCTCTTGAATACTTCTCACCTTTATATAGCTTCCATCTTTGCGTTAGCACAGTTAATAGAGTAAATTAAAACTAAATTAGCTGGGGCAGTGGGTGGAAACTTTAATAACCGGTTTTTGTTATCAGTACGTTCTACGTATGAAATTTCACTGAGACAAAGCACTGTTTTTCTCTGGACTAAAAAAAAAAGAAGTTTTATTACAATTTCGGGGAGGGGGGGGGGAGGGGGTGTTCGACCTCTCAAACCCTTCTCTGCCTACGCCACTGGTTCAGACTGTCCCTCATCAGTTAGTCAGCAACTTGTTGCTGTGCCTGGTGTTTCTATTTTGAACTAGAGAGCCAGTTAAAGGTTGCACAGAAGTCGGAAGGCAAAGTAGACGCCTTTCAGTTAGGCCAACACATGAATCTTAACATATATACAGTGGTAGGAATGAAAATGAAGTACGTGCCTATGCTCCAAAATGAACTTTTGGCTGCTCCAAAACGACTCGGGCCACTCGCATCGCTGACCACGCTGCGCCGTCGTGCATCTCCGGATTCCCGAATCCCTCGAAAGCGCGCGCTTGGTCGTGGTGATGTAGTCTGCTTGCTCACGGCTGCCTTAAACTGCACTCGTGTTATAAACATCACGCAAATACACGTTTCTGAGTTGCCCACAATATAGGGAGTTTTAGTAGAGCGTGTTTCCCCCTCCGCTAACCCTCTGCTACGAAGAAACCGTCACTGCGCCTGCGCGCCGATGGCCTTGGCTGTAGAGTTCCGGGTAGCGGAGGGGCATAGCGGAGGTGGGAACGCGGTCTGCTAAAACTCGCTAATGTACGAAAGTTCGAAAAGCTTCCTGCTCGTCAGACTTCTACATTTCGCGAACGCAGAGCGAAAAATAGTTCCCGCCCTTGGTGCGTGGCGCGCCGACGACACACGTGACGACTTGACGGAAGCAACTGCGTTTGAGATCCGAAAACCAGTCTTTTTGCAAATTATCTAAATTGGTCTGGCCTCCACTGAATAGCCGTCAAAACTGCAATTGCAACATGACCCCTAAAACCACCATTAAAATTATTTTTAATTAATTAGCTAACTTACCCGGACGATTATTTCCTAGAAACAAATTCGATATTGCGAAAACTACGCGTCGCAACAAAAAACGGCTTGTGTCGTTTTGGTCCCGGGCCAAAGGCCCATTTAGGAAAATTACTAAAGTTTGGGATAATTAAGTCGTTAATTATTTTGCTTAATTTTTTTTTAAATATTGTGTTTAAGGGCATTGTTTTAATTATAAAGTTGCTCAGCATCACGGAAGAACACTAAATCAATAAATTGCAGAACGATAGAAGGCACGCGCAGCATTTTACAGCTTTCTAAAAAACCGCACAACTTCGGCGGGTTTTTAGGTTTCGGTTTGCAATCGGAGCGCTTCTCGGCACCGACGGCACCGCGCGCCGTGGATAAATAGTGCAACCAGCCTCTGCTGCGTTGCGCGAGGACAGCGCAGCAGGGATTGGTTGCACGATTACTCCGATTTCTCCACGAAGCGCTCCGATTGCAAACCGAAACTTAAAAACCCTTTGAATTTGTACGGTTTTTCAGAAAGCCGTAAGATGCCGCGCGTGCCTTCTATCGCTCTGCAATTTGTTGATTTAGTGTTTTTCGATGATGCTCAGCAAGATTCTAATTGAAACCATGCCCTTAATTTCAATATTTAAAAGATGAATTACGACAAAATAATTAGCAATTCAATTAACCCGAACCTTAGTGATTTTCCTAAATAGACCCCTGGCCTAGGACCAAAACGACACAATACTTTTTTTGGTGCGACGCGTATAGTTTTCCCAGAGTTTTGTTGTTTAAGCTTTACAGATTTGTTAAAAAAAGGCGTGAAAGCTTCACTTATGCGGTTTGTGCAGGTGAGTTGTACGGCCAGGGGCGGTTAATTAAGTATAATTTGTTAATTAACTTCTTAATTAGTGAAAATAAACGTATTGTTCTAATTAGAAACTTGCAAAGCATAATCGAAAACCCTTACGTAAGCTCTTTTTAGGAGGATGTGGGACAGGGGCAGCATTTTACGGCGTTCTGAAAAAATGCTCAGTCTGGACGCGTTTCTAGGTTTCGGTTTCTTATCCGAGCGCATCTTTGGGCACGCGGTCCTGCTCCTTTTAGAACTTTTTTTAATTAGTGAAAATAGACATATGGTTCCAAATATAAACTTGGAGAGCGTCATCGAAAACCGCTAAATCAACTCTTTATAGAACGCCTTGAAGCTCGTGGGAAAGTCGGGGGCGCACCCAAGTTACCACTCGTGAAGCAGGCGCAAAGTTTGCAGTGGCGCGCTGCAGAACCCAGGGATCCTGGGTTCGAGCCCCACCCCTGCCCGTTTCGATCTGGATGAGCATCGTACCGGCGTGCGGTCGTGTATCACTACTGCGTGGTGCACGTTAAAGACCCCAGGCTAGCGGTTGTACTGCACTGGCTAAATTGCTCATCTACAGCGAGTGACTCGTCGCAACTTCAAATGGCAGATCAACTACACGCTGTATAAATATCCCCACAACCCCAATTATTTTGGCAGTGGCGGAACGCGATGATAATCTAATGATCCGCGTTTTGAAAGTCTCAGAGCCAAAATAAATACAGGCTCTGCCGTTCATTTTGGCTTTCCTTTTTTTTTTGTAAGACATTGATTTATTTGATTAAAGGGCGCGATGCAACAATTTTTGTACTTTCCGCAAATACCGCTTAAAACGGATCCTGACGTTAATGACCTATGAAACACGCGTTCGTTTTTCACCCCACGCAATAGAAGTATCCTCTTACGCCGCGGGTCGATAAACTTAAAAAAGACCGGCGTCGTAGCGATTCGAACCGTTGACCCTTCGACTCAGCAGCGCAGACGCAAGCTGGCCACAGAGCTATGAAGGCGGATTATACCGCACGCTAAATAGTTGTTTATATCTTTGCCATAGGACGCTTTGCAGCGTTGTCACAGCACAGGACACGCGCTGCGTTCCAGACGAGGGTTAGTCTACCTGTCTCCGCGCTCACCCTCTCCCTCTAGCTCGACCCTGCCTGCGCTTGGGACACCTCTAGCTCAGCCTACGAGAGCGGAATGAGCTCTCGTCATGGAACGCGCACCGGTAGCTGTGACAGCGCTGTAAGCGCGTCCATATGGTAAAGATATAAACAACCGCTTAGATGCACCGTTGGTTGAGATCTAGCTGAGACGCACATGCAAAGTCTGGTCGGTACCATATTGAGTGTACTGCGTATCGCGCGCGCTTTGCTCGCCTTCCTAAGTGACACAAAGCGCACGTGATTGACTGCAGGAGATCGTGTGCAGCTTGAAAGTGTCAACAAATTTAGAATCGCCTCAAGAGTGGGCTGGCGTATCTAGAGTGTGCGCTACCTGACGTACGCGCAAACTCTGCACCGTTTGATGCTATTCGCATTAAGTAGATAATCATTCCAAATATGGGTATCTGTGATTTTTTGTAAGACATGATTATTTGATTAAGTACGGTTCAATCATCGTCATATTTGTGATATTATATATATATATATATATATATGTGTATATGTGTGTATGTATGTATGTGTATGTATGTATGTGTGTGTGTGTGTGTGTGTGCGTGCGCGTCGCGCGTGCGCGCGTGCGCGTGCGTGCGTGCGTGAAATACAAGCAAACAAATAAAAATAAAACTGCCCGTCTCTCAAATATGTATATTCTAAAGGAAGACTTGTACGTAATCCGTTACAAGGAACGAATTTACTTGTAATCCCTTTAATTTATCAGCAATTGTGTAACGGAATAATGGCATGTCTTGGAGTAATTGCAAAGTAATTTATTGCTTACATACGTAACGGCTTCATTGTAAATCGTTACATTTTTATCACGAAAACAGCGCGAAGTTTGATTGTTCCAGCACCACGGTCAGACAGGACACCAACTCCGCCATCCGACGTCCCATCTTGTCCAGTGCCACCTGTCTGTTTTTCTGTTACTTTTGCTCTTCTAAGGAAACCCCCCAGTCTCAGGGTAAACGACGAAATGGAGGACACCAACTGTTGTGAACACCGTGACGTCATCAACGTAACGTCACCACCGAAGCTACATTCAACTAATCCAATGTTGCCACATCCCAGGTCCGTAACCGAAAGCGTCTTTTCGTCGATCGTATACAGGCAATAGCTTTAGATGATGCATGCCGTCACTTTGAACACGGATTGAGCACGCGCCCGCAGAGCCCGCAATCCGCAGAGTACGATCTACAAAAAGTCCTTTGGACCGCAGCGGACTCGGAGCCATTCGAGAGCTGGGAAAGAACCACGTGGCCTTCAAGTTGGGCTCAGTGGACGCCCGGTGCGTCAGTCACACGGATTGCACTTAGCTCTCTGTTGGCTTCGATAGGCTCGTAGCATCAGCTTCCATTTTAACTCATAAAATACGTATATTAAAAAAAAAAAGTTCAATAGATAGTTTTAGAGATCGTTTCCGTGCTCCGATACCATGTCTGCACAAAGGCACCGGGAAAGTACCAGAAACGTCTACAGAATTTCGTCAGCACACATCACCACTGTTTCCTCTCTTTTATTGAACTTTCCCAGTAGTGCGGGGTTAGTACAGTTATTGACGTTCTGACGGCCATGAAAGGCTTGGACGAGGTCCCATTGAGTGGCCATGTCTGCCCGCCACTTGTCTCGCTTCCCACCTAGAAACAACCGAATCAATAAACAAGAGAAAACCACAACGCGTTCAAGTGTCTTCCTTTAAGCTCTTTGGATACTTATTCCGTCAGGGCCGAGTGTCTTAGCGAAACGTCGCCTGCAACTCTGGGACTTCTAGAAGGTTCCTTGTCAGGGTCTTTCTAGTACTAGCTTTGACCCCGTTCATCATTAGTGTGGACATCAGCTGTATTAACTACACAAGGAAACACCTGACAGATCCACACGTGCGTACTTCTAGCCTTCGCTGTTACCGATTACAAAAAAGAAAAAAAAGAAAGAAAAAGGAATCTAACCTTACGACCGTTTCTTGAGCCAGAGTCGGAAGGCGAAGAATGGCAGGCAGGCCCTCTTCCACGCGTCCATGTGTCCCCTGGCGTGCTGGGCATACCCACCGAAGTCGCAGAAGTACCGCCGGCACCGGTCGCAAAAGTACCAGGGCTCGCCCTGATGGTCGTGCCGATGCAGCATGAGTCCCGCCACGGAGGCAAACGCCTCGCTGCAGCGATGGCAAGCGAACGGAAGGGTACCACTGTGCAATCGGTCATGCACCATGAAATCGTACAACTCGCCAAACGAAGCCCGACACAGTGTGCAAACCATGGTCACGGGTCGTCCGTCGCTTGACATCGGTGACCATCTCGTGAGGGTATTCGTTGCCAGCACAGTCGAAGATTTGGACTGATCTTTGTTGTCGGCGGCGCGAAGTTGGTCATCGTCGTCATCGTGGCCCGTCTCTCGAAGTCTCTCGCAAGTATGGCAAGACCTTTCTGTCCATAGGCCGCCCCGGAAACCGGCCCAGGAAATGTTCATTATTTTGCCTAATTTTGATGCTCTTCAGATCCAACCTTTTGCCTTTCGTGAGCGTCCTTTTCCAAAGCATGTGCCTCGAAAGTGGCCCGATCCCATTTGCCCTTTGGTTGCATTCTGCGACTTGTTCCGCTTGTGATAAGGGAGGGTCCGTGGAACTGTAAACTTCAGATCATGGAGCGATTCCCCCAATGAAGATGCATGCGTGTCACACAAATATACCAAGTCTGCGTAAATAAAGTGACAGACGAATAAAACGTGCGCGTGCGAGAAGACAAAAAACAAAACAAAAGAAACACCAAAAGTGTGCTGTGATCAAGCTTAAAAAAACACACACAAAAAAACGGGTATTTGTTGATAACTTAATGCAGTTCATGCGGATTATTTTTTTTTATTGAAAGATTGGGAGAGACATTTAATCTGCACATCACAACACTACGTTGAAAATGACTGAGCTTTCTTAGCATCGCTTATCACCCGGGAGAAAAATGCTGAGTCACTGAGCTGTAGACGCATCCGCAGCGTCTGATACACCGCACAGCAGAGCAACGGTGCATGCTCAGAAGGCCTTTCACAGCCCAGCAGACAAAGATGGCAACGCGCAGAAGGCAATTTTCGCAAAAATCTATAAACCACAAGAAAAAAAAAAGAAAAGACAGGAAAAGGCACTTTTTGCGGTTCTCAACCATCGTTGTGCGAACGCATGAGGTACGTGTGTTTGTAACTTGCGGCACTTGCAGCCCAAAAACGACCCCCTCCCCCCCCCCCCAATGTATATTGGAAACCCCCCGAGTTCAGCTTTGTTGATTCTAGATAGCGTCAGTTTCAATGAAGATCTGTCTACACAGGTTCATGAAGTCGTGCCTAGCATTCGACTTCAGCCAAACGTACGTGAGATCACTTCTCTCCGGCCCTTTAATATTATTTGGCAAAGTTTACACAAAGACAAAATTTCAGACTTCAATTGATGGGCCTCACTTATCTCATGTACCAAGCACGTCGTAATTAAATGTCAGTGAAACAAACAGTTCATTTTCTAACACCAGCGCTGTGAAATGCTGTTAATAAGTACTTTAGCAGGGTCAGCTAAAGGAATTTTCCACCCGACCTAGGACAGACTATCGAAATATATCTTGAGTACAGTGGCAGTGGCGTACCAACTTGTTTTTGAAGGTGGGGGGGGGGCAACGCCCCCCCCCCATCCCCAGGGCGGCCGCCCTTAGTATCCCCTGCGTGCCGCCGGCCAGTGTTTGCCTGCCCAGTGGCGGCAGTTTCAGGGGGGGGGGGGCAAAGCACATGCCTTGCCCCCCACCCTGAGAAAAACTGTGTGTGTGTGGGGGGGGGGCAAGCGCCCCTTGCCCCCCGGTTGATGCGCCCATGCTCAAGTACTTAATTAAGAAAAAAACAGCCCGACAAAATATTATTTATTTCTTAGAATATTTGCGTATTATAGGGGACATGTCGAGTCTCTAAAGTTCACAAAAAGTTGGTGTTCACGAAAATCAGACAGTGAGCCGTGAACTTGCGACTTCGTGTGTTTTTCGCGATTTAGGGGGCTTTTAATAAGGTTGTGGACATGCAGTTTCACTATACATCTACCCATTAGTATTTTCATTAGTTTATTTTTCTAAAAACTAGGTTCAGTGGGTACGGCCGCAGCCGATGGGAATCCTCCTCGTGCATCATAGCCGTTTCGCCGCCGAACCTGACCGAAATTAACGACGAACATAACCAGATGCATCGTAAAGCGTTCGTAAAAAAGTCCGCGAATATGACTTGAAACCACTTCGGGGTTTCTCAAGTTGGCTTAGTACCACTTTTATCATTTGTGCGCTATAACGGGCACATTTCTATCACGAAATTAGGCGAAAATGACATAACACGCTAACACAACCGCGAGCGCGCCGAAACCGAAACCAACCAAATTAAAGCCACCCAATGGCGGCGAGTGCGCTAGTGCTCGCCGCCATTGGGTGGCGAGCACTAGCGCACTCGCCGCTAAACTAAACCACAAAGTTTAGTTTGCCTTCTGGAGAAACCTGTCGTCCGGTTTTCGTCCTCTATGTTATTCTTCTCAAAGAACCTAAACTACAAACTTCGCGCAAGCGCCACCCATCTGCCCGTGCTTGTTTGGTAGTTTCGGTTACGGTGTGGTGTCGGTATTATGTCCTACTTAAACTTTTTGATTCAAGGTGTTGCACGGGTTGTTAAAAAACATATAGGTATATGATATATCTTCAATAATATGTAAATACATGCTAAAAATAAAATAAAATTAAACGGCCATTTTGTGGCGCCACCTAGCGACCTAGCTAGTCAGCTAGCCTTCATGAACTTCATGAATTCATTCAGGCATAGAGTAATATAGTAAACGTAAAGAGAGGACACTGAAGCCGATTCGCGGCCCAGATAGTGCGTTTAATGCCCTCCGCTACGTGGCGCTTTTCTGTAATTTGGTTAATATTAATTGGAGTTATTTCTCCGAGAAGTATTTATTTTTTAAATTGTTATGCTATAGAATTATTTAAAGTAATTAAAACGACTAAATAGTTTTAATCAAATACGTCACAAAAACCACGTGATGAATGGCGCCTGCCATGGCCTGCCTGCTTGCCTGCACGCCGTCGCCTCTGCATCATTCTGCATGGCCTCTGCCCGTCCGTGCCGTGCGTGCCGTCCGTCTGTGCTTTCTGCTGCATCATATTCGGTCGACTTTGCATCAATCAAGGTGACGCATGACCGCCCGCGTCCTCGCATGCTTGGCGGGAATTAGTGGAGCCGATCGGTTTGAGTTCGTGCTGTTGTTTCCGCCGGGCTGTCGGGCTGCACTTGATTGTGTGGGCATCTTGATTTTCGATGAGATAGTTTTAAAAAAGAACTTAACTCACGTCCCTGCACGCAACATTTTCCTTGGATTTACAGATGACGGTGTTGAACGTATTTCTAACATTACAGATACAGCCTTGGTTGTTGTGCTTTCTGAAATTTTCAGGAGGTAAGGTGGGCTTAGCCCCTGCATACACTATTGGGCAGGCACGTAGCCAGGATTTTGTTTCGGGGGGGGGGGGGCGCTTATGACAAAATGCTGTATGAGGAGGAGGGGAGAGGAGGCCCCAGCAAAATGGAAGATTTCAAGGGGAGGGGGGCGAGCCCCATGCCCCCCCCCCCCACCCCTGGCTACGTGCCTGCTGTTTTGCACACTCCAACAACGTCTTCTGTTAAACGCAGTCTCCTCAGTTCTCTCATTCGGGAGCTAAAGACTGTTGGCTTCACAGTAAAGGCTGTGGTCTGTGATTAGGGGGCTTCAAACGTAAGCTTGGCCAACCAGCGGTGTGTGTGTTGATAGGCCATTTTTTGAAGTTGACAACGAATATGTTTACTTTATCTTTCATGTTCCGCACCTCCCCAAAACAACCAAGAGCAATCTCCAAGCACAGAAACTTTGCATTGGAAATGAGGTCATTGAGTCGTCCCATATTGTTTAAATTTATCGTTCTACCCGTGAGATGAGCTTGCAGTTGGCTCCGAAACTTACTGAGAGACATTTTTCAAAAACATTTAAGTAGCATGGAAGTAAATCGTGCCGCACAGGTACTGAGTGCCTCACTCTTTCTTGCAATCATATTTCTTGTTTATGCCAAGGAGCTTCCTGAGGCAGCCATGGCTACAGCCTATTTCTGTGATAGGATGTACATACTTTTGGATTGTCTGAATAGCTCACAATTCAAGAAGACAGGGCAGAAGTTTCGTCATGCCATTCTGAAGGGAGAATCTGAAATACTCGATTACCTACACCAGCAACTCGGATGGATTTCAGCATGGCAGTTCCAAAGTAGGAGACAGCCACAAGCCATCATAGGGTGGCAAGTTACTATAAAATGTATCCTCATGCTCTGAAATGAGCTTTCAAACAGCCATGACTTTAAGTTCTTACTTACACGACGCCTGCAGCAAGACCCACTTGAAAAACCTTTTGGAGCTATATACGACAAATGCTGGGCTGCAACACAAACCCGAAACTGCATCAGTTCACCGGACTAAAACAGATAGTGATAAAGAAACTGTTCAAACTGTCGAACAATGGAAACGTAGAAGATGACAAGGCTGACCTCTTCAAGGAGCTGCCAATACCTTCGCATTATGGAAGTTCAATTTCAGACAATGTGGGATGTCTTCCAATCGATAACTTCCCGCCACTAGAGGATATTTCTGAGCTGGCATCAGACATCAAGTCTAACGTAATTGGTGACTCGTCCACTTACTACGTGTGGGGCTATTTGATCAAGCTTGTGCTTGAACAGACTATTCACAGCTGTGGCTGTTCTCAGCTGCTATGGGATGAATCTGATAACTTGACCAGGCCTCACCAGTACTTTCTTGTGCTTGAAGCATGCTACGTGCCAGGAAAACTCTTCGGGAACTTAGTAGTACGATCACAGGCTGCCTTTAAATGCATTCAGCAACTAGAAAATCACTTTCTTCCAAAAATAGAGAGTGTGGCACATGTTCGAGGAGTCTATACCGCCGTGTATCGCACACTTTGAAGTCTGGGTGGTTTTAGCCCTTGCTCAGAGGAGTGCCACAAACGGCTCTTAAATATGTTTTGCAGAATACGCGCTTGAATTGGCATGTTCGATTACTTAACCGGAATTCGGACAAAGTTCGGTTGCACTCTTCAGTGGCTGGTAAGCAACTAGACAGGTTTACCTGTTAATAATGTATTAACGGAGGCGGTTGCCAAACCAAAAATAGAAAGCGCTTATTAATATATCGGTGCTGCTTGCACTCCAAACATGTTTCCCCTTTTTCCAGCAAATGTGTATCACTTCTGACGAACAAAAATACTTATTCACTTTCTACAGAATTTTTATAGAAAATAATGTATAGAGGGTAAAAATATTCTAAAGAAAATGTATCCAGTTGTATCCACTGTCCATAGTTTTTTAGCCTCTTTTTCTGAAGCTATTCTTCTTTCCTGAACAATTTCGGGGAATGTTTAGGGACGTTGAATCTTGTCAGATTTCGAATAGAGCTCTCCTTGTTTGGTAATAGCTTGCCCGCAGTGAGTTTGAGGCTATGCAAATTGGCGATTTTTATATTAGCCGGAAATTGGGAATTTGTTCTATCCGGTGTGTACTTCGCACTCTTATTATACTCTTATGACTGGTAATGATCGCGATGTGTTATATATTTTTGTACTTACTTCCCGTGCCCGAATCGGCGTGAAAGTGAATGAATCATTCAGCATGTTCTCTGTGGAAAATTTTTGTTAACTTGGATCTGCTAACAATCTGTTACGAAGTGTACGATATGCCGAACTCCTTCGTATTAATTAATTTTTGTGAGTATCAGTTTCGTATAAAACATACAGAGCTTTTGAAGTAAATCATGTATACATGGATGTGGTCCAATAAAATGTTTTCGAACCACTTACTGTTGTTGACCCCAGAATGCTCCACCAGCCAGGAGTCTGTGGCGATTGTGTAACTTCGATGTTTTACAATAGGAAAAGAACGAGAAATATACCTCTGTTTTCTAAAGTAAATTCAAATATTCTGTGACACATTTTGCACGGATTCTACCGTAAAATTTAAAATAAAAGTACGTCAATATTAGAAAAAAAACAAAAAAAACAGCGGTTTTGGGAGTCGAGGAGCGAGGCGGGAAGGAAAGAGAGGGAGAAGGGTACCGGTGAACCGGAGCAAAAACTCCCAAACCGAAACCAAAACTAATTTGACCGGAACCGGGACCAGATTATGCTTCATGCCGCCCGCTAGGAGCGCTACCGGTCACTCGTCTATCTGGGCCGCTGGGGCCTATGGCAGTGTCCGCTCTTTACCTTGTGTATATTACTCTATGATTCAGGTGGGTTCGGTTAGCTGTTGGACTTGCAAGTTGATGAAGTGCATCTGTAGTATCATCATGGATCACGGTCATGAGGGTAGTTGCTCGCACCACACAACCGTGCCGTCTGTTCATCAAACACTGGACGAATTGGATTTTTACAAGGGCCTCTTAGGAGCAGGTGGGCCAAGTGATCAGCGCGGCAGATCTGTGGCCGCCTTCGCGAGAATGCCTTTGATTGGCGGCTATAAACTGAACGCGTGGTGCACTGGCATTCGTTTGTACCAGTGGTTTGTACACTGATGTGCGACGCTTCATATCTTGAGGTAGATTCGCTTTCTGGTGTGGACATGACGATGTAAAATGAGCGTTGGCAAAGGCACGATCGCCATTACTGTGGTCGTCGGTTTATTATTTTGATCCGTATGCCGAGCTTTATGGTGGTACGTGAGTCATTCTCCGTAGAAGACCCTGCTTATCGCTATAGCATCGGAATACCCTCCCGGTCAGCGGTCCACAGATCCAGTTTCCCCGCCGCATCCATTGGATTTTCAGAAAATCATATAACTTTGTTGTTACGATCGGTTGAAACTTGGCATCTGTTTGACCTGCTTTTGAAGTGGCTTGGATCGGTTACGCACGAGAGTACTTTCTCGATCGACCCTGAGTTTATTTTTAACTGCAGCTGCTGATGGCGACTACAAGAAAACAGAAAGCCTTCTACAGAAAGGAAATGACCCAAACCAGCAGGACTCCTACGGCTACACTCCACTTGTGAGCTTGCTCTTCTTCAATCACAATATTTCTTAAGCACCCGTAGCAGACATACAAGCACGTCAGATTAAAGTTTTCAAGTATGCAGGCGATGCAGTAACCCTGTACTCGGAGACCGAGTTGAGTGCCAACAGGTCTGAGCTTTGCTGAGAGGTTGTGACTTCAACAAGATCTCCAGATGACATTTTTTAGCATTAAAATTCTTCCCGAGTGCATCACGAGAAATTAAGGAAACTTCTCCACAGGTACAAACGGTTCTATACTGTGTACTTCGGTCCCGATCAGGTTTTGTGTTTAGTTTGGGACCCATAAGAAATGGGAAGGACTTCGGCATCTGTAGCGCACCACCCACCACGGAGTCCAACAAGGGGATAGATAACACCTCACAACAAGTCTGGCTTGTCTGAGTATGTTACTTTACCAGTGCTACCAGGATGCTATAACCAAGTATGGATCAAGAAAAATTTCTATCGCCACCCATGTTTAGCCCTTGCCGCCAAAGGAGGTGAAATAGGAAAGAAGAGGGAAGTTAAAGATGCGAGAGGAGAAGGAAGGCGACTGACTGGGTCATGCTGGTCGGGCCAAGCCAGGACACCCGTCTACGAGAAGCGGAAACCGAAGTGAAGGGTCCAACCCTACCCTGGGCTTGGTTCAACCACCAGGATGTCCTTTTCCCCGGACATGGGAAAGGCACGCATAGCCAGACGTGGGGAGTGAAAGCTCGTGCTGCAGAACCCAGGGATGCTGGGTTCAACCCCCCCTGCTCGTTTCGATCTGGATGAGCATCGTACCGGCGTGCGGTCATGTATCACTACTGCGTGGTGCACGTTAAAGACCCTAGGCTGCCAGTGGTATCGCACTGGCTAAATTGCTCATCACAGCTGAGACACCAGACGCTCACTGAGGCGGACTAACTTCCGACTGTATAAACATACACACAACAATTTGCTTTGATTTGCTGGTCATGAGACAATGTTGTCCTTGTCTCTTCTGTCCCTGGTCTCAAGGTTTCTCATTATGAATAAAAATCAATAGAATTTAAATCATACCAGTTTGTTTCTTTACAAACATTTCCTACAAAAATAATCCCCAAAATATTTGTTTCTTTTTACTGTTTGTCTTATATTTTATGCTTTTCTATGTGCATTTGTTTGTACGTATAGGTTTACTGTAAACTACTTAATTTTGGCAAGAATTTAATTTCCGTTAATCGCCTACAATTCGTGAGAAATAGGTCCCGCAAACAATTCCGGTAAAATGTAAACACATTGAGATCTATATTGAGATCGCACCGCGTCGCGAAAATTAGAACCCGTGAATTATTCCAAAACTTCAGCTTTTACCTAAATCTCGAAATATTGAGCCCGCAAAAAATAAGTCGTTTACAGTATATCAAAGAATCAACAAGCAAGAAATATTTATATATAAAGCTAAACACACGCAGAAAGAAGGAATCTTCTGAGCAAATCTAAGTGTTGAGCTTTACTTGAAATAAAAATCAAATAAAGTTTTAAACTGAAAAATCAAGCTGTTTTTGTATGGTGGATATTACAGCAATAAAAAGTTGACTAAACCATACTTTAGATTTACAGTAATTCTTTCTTCTGCATTGTTATCAGTGATTGGACAAATTGATCTATCAATCTTTGTTGAAAAATACACCTAGTGGTAATTTTTAGCAGATTTAAATCAAAAAAACATTTCTTATATCTAAAAAATAATGATTTTTCTCTACTCTGATTTGAACCATTCTCAAGACTAGTGTCAACCAATAGAGGCGAAAGACTTGTAACTTGTTGAACCCGTGCTGCACTCAACCTTACTTGTGCCAGACTATCAAAAAAGCAAGTCACAAAAAGCAGCAACAAAAAAACAAAACAGCTGGGCATTTTGTTTTAACATTCCTTTGAGGCTACAGCTCAGCAGCAGTCAGTAATGCATGCACTATAGTTAGGGTTGTTCGTTTTCGGGTAAAACCCGATTTTACCCGATTTTTACACCGCGAACATGTTTCAGGAGAATTGGGTTAAACCAGATTTCTCCCCGAATTCCAAAACCACATAACCAACCAATTTATTTTACGCCGCACGGAATTTGCGGTGCACACCGCTGACTACCCTACCTCGGGACAACAGTGACCTATAGTTCATTTCGCAAGCTGCGTGCAGCACAGTGGACGCTACACGACTCTCAACCAACCGTCCAACGAGCGCGCCTAACTCAAGGTGGCATTCTACGGAGGCCGGCTGAGGAAAAGCGACAATAGGCGTTGGGGCCTCGGAGAAACATTTCCGTCCCCCCGCTGTGCAGGTGGCTTCGGCCCTGCTGCACGGAGCTTGTGAAATGCACAATAAATCCCCTTCGATCGCTGAGGTGTCGACGCCCCACAGGGTCTCTTGGGTAGCATGGACATTGAGCTGACGTTCAACTTTTCTCACGAACAACGTCCGAGCCAGTCGGTCGCGTAAACAGATCGGGAAAACTTAACAAGTTTATTTCATAGCGAAATATCTGATCGAAGACGACCGTCCCTCGAACGGTCGGGGTTTTTGTTGACACCTGAGGGAGAGGAGGATTCCGTGGGAGGTGCTTCCCTTAAAGCGACCGACGACGATCAGAGCTGGAAAACCCTGAGCTTGAAACAGACTCTATAATTTTAACGCGTTAGCGTTAAGGAGCTCGTGAAACGCTCAAAAAAAGAAAACGAAAACGAGTGTAAAACTGAGTACATGTAGAAATTTGACCCGAAAAATCCCGAATTTCGGCATATTTCCACAAAAAACCCGATTTCTCCCCGATTATCAGCTTGAGAAATAGCACCCGATTTTTACCCCCCGAATTTAAGAAAATATAAAACCCGAAAACGAACAACCCTAACTATAGTGAAGTGTTTTGGACAGCTGCTGGGCTATGTGCAGATCAGAAACATCAGTGTTCTAGCTGTAAGGGCAGGCTGCGATTGCGGTTCTGAAGCATTTTTGTGTTATAGAAGGTCAAGGGCACTGTGGTAGCTTTCTGCAGAACTTTGCCAGTCTGAACGAGTTTTTTGTGGTGGCAGCACTACTCATGCAGGCAAGGTCAAGCCAGGGTGACTGAACTGCTGCTGAGACATGGTGCCCAAACAGACTTGCAAACCAAGGGAGGCGCCACGGCTTTGCACCGCGCTTCCCACCAAGGACACTTGGAGTGTGTCAAGCTCCTTTTAGGTAAAGGCGCCGACTGCACCATCGTTGACAGCGATGGCAAGACCGCACTCCACAAGGCAGGTTGCATCTGTTGCCTGCTTCTGCACACAGTTTTGCTTGCTACAGTCTGCCACCATCTCGGTAGATAATTGGTTAGCAAGCTCGCCAGCAAATGTTGACAGCATAAGCTTGATGCCAGCCGAGGGAATCGGTTTCAGCAATTTGGAATTGACAACTGTTGGCTCCCATATAGTGTGTACTATTTATTCATTGCTACTGTACGAGCCCAAAAGCCTTGTATGTAAGGTGTGGAGAGCAAAGTTATTGCACAGTTCTAAGGGCTCCAAGTTCAGATTTCTGTTAGAAACTTGTCTGCATTTCTTCTGCGCATACAGGCTTATGTCATTATTGGTGTGCAAGTGTATGTACTGGTTTCTTTTTACATCTAAAGGGTTTTGCAGGAAAGTTTTCAGAACATGTGCATGTGCGGCATAAACATAGGGTTCAGTCCTCAATATTTTACGACACGCTCTAGCACAGGGAGTGACAGTCGCTTTCGCTCCTGGTTTCCAACTAGGCGGCAGAGAACGGTCACGAAGAAGTGTGCAGGGTCCTCATCAAGAAATCGGCTGGTTTATTGACCGTGCAAGATGCGCACGGAAGGACAGCACTGGACTGTGCATCGTCGAAGCACCCACATCTTTCCGAAGTGCTCAGGTAGCATCGACGGTCATTAGAGTTTCGGGTATGTGCACCCATGCACAGCTGTAAATATGTAAATATACATTCAATTTGTTGTTGTATTCTGGTCTCTTACTGTCAGGAACTGTAATCTACACTGCGTAGGAAACTAAGAAAAGTCTCAGGCTTGCAGACAAGCTCATAATATGGTCAGAGATAAGACAGCCACACCGTTGGCATTTAATACAACGTCCCAAATAATTTGCCATTTTAACTTGTCAGAAAGAAAGCAGTAAAATGCCTCCCAATATGCACTTTTGGGAGACATTTTTCCTATTCTTTGTAGCAAGTTGAAGTGCTAGGATACTATGACAGTACTAGCAGGCACAATCAACTTCATCATTGCACTAGCCTCATAAAAATGTAGAGACTTGTATAGGTTACCTGATGTCCTGTTTGGGTCCCATGATTGACAGGGCCACTTGCCTGTTAGTTTCAAGACTGAAGAAGCCCATAAATTTGTTACTCTCTTTATTGTGTCCACAACATAAATTTTAACCATTTACAGTAGATGT
The DNA here is from genome assembly GCA_037355805.1 of Ixodes ricinus. Classification (NCBI taxonomy): domain Eukaryota; kingdom Metazoa; phylum Arthropoda; class Arachnida; order Ixodida; family Ixodidae; genus Ixodes; species Ixodes ricinus. The sequence continues at coordinate 123,530 of JAZHYW010010121.1, read as the reverse complement.
CGTTGGTGATTACTGGTATAGCTACCCCTCCATCCTTTAGTCTTGGAATGTGTAGTAGTTGCCACAATATTCTGTACACACACAAAGAAATACTCTGGCTGCTGGTCAAATTAAGCCACTTGTTGGGACGATACCTGTGGAATGTCTCGTGTTATTTATATTGTACAGCAGTGTAAGGCACTTGAATTACAAGCAGGCTAGTACATAAAAAAAAAAAAAAAGAAGAAAGAAAGACGTTTGGCCATTGACGTTGTCATTCATGGAATTTCATTATGTGGAAGTGCAGAAGAATTTCCCATCCTTGACAACTTCCAACTTGAGTCAGATAAATAAAGGTTCTAAAAAAAAAAATCATACCACATAAGCCTGCCATTTCGCATTCTTAAAACGAGGTGGCCACAGCCGTGGAGGGTCGCTCATAGTAGAGAGAAAAGAGAAAAAATAACTTTACATTCACGTGTCACACAGATCATTGTTAGAATGTAGAATGCGATAAAGAAAAAAAAAACACGAAAAAAACGGCAACCTTATGTGTTCCTATATATATTTATATATATATATAGTATGTATATACGAGCGGTATGTATAATACGCAAAAATAAAAGTAAAACAATTGCCCAACTGAGGGGGAAAAAAACATACGAAAGAGACGGCTTAAGTGCGTCGTCTCTGTTAAATGCTGCCATCAGAGCGAAAGGCCGAGAGATGCGGTAAGTCTGTGTGAAGGGACCCTAACCCTCTGTTAAAGAGCGGCGCACAACCTTGCAGTTCCGTCGTGCCAAAGTGTCGCACGAAGAGAGTCTTTCCCGTTCCCTTCCTCGTCTTCCCCTTTCCATCCCATCCGCAGTCTCTGGGCGAGGTTCCGTCAGCCGTGTCCCGCTACTTCACCCGCAGCGTCCTCTGTTTGTTCATGTTCGTCAGAAGCAGGCTGATGTACGAGGTCAACAAGTCGTCCATCTTGTAACCCTGTGCGTCGAAGACGAAGAAGGGGAGAGGAAAACGGGCATCAACGAGAGATTGCTGGCATTTCTGATTTTTTTCTCGCAGATATCCTAGGGGGCCGTGATCAAAGCTGCTTGCGTGGTGAAATCTGCTTCTATGGCACACTGAACCAACACTGGGGAAGTTAGGTGTTTGAAACTTGCCCCACGCTTGAGAAAACATGAAAAAGTGTGAAAAAGTGAAAATAAGGAGTGGGCTGACTTTTGGTGCACAACCAAGAAAAGTTGAAAAAAACACTATTTATAGGTCATGCTTTCCTGCCAAACTTGTTGTCGCAGCGAGGGGCAATGATGCAAAGATGACTGTGCTTCCCAGTCAGCAATGTTCATTCATATCCCCATGGTTAACTAGCCGCATTTACGCCGAGGTCATCATTGATCCGAACACTATTACAATTACTAAGAGTGGGCTACCTTTCGATGTTCAAAAGAAAAAAGCAAATCAAGCTAGAAATAGGGTTGATTTATCTTCCGGGAGTGGGGCAGCTCTCGGGGATATCGCAATATGTTACCATGGCAACCATCTGGTCGTGAGCAGCCACATAAGTGGTCGTAGTGCGGATGGTCACCCTCAAACGCGCACGGCTGAACTAGCCTTAACTGTGTCATACAGTGTGCGTTGCTAAGGGCCTGCCTTTTGAGGAAATTTGGGGCGAGTTTATCTGTTTTCCAGATTATTACTTTTTTTTTTAACTTGTGCTAAAGTGAAATTTTGGTCTTTTTTTTTTTTTTAGGGGTTGAAAGTTTAAATGGTGGTGTGACCACAATTTAACGAGTGGGGTACTTGTTGAACAAAAAGAAAAAAAGAAAAGACCAGAATTCTGTTGGGAATCTGGCGCCCAGTGACTCACGAGAGGTGTCTCGCAGAGAAGCTTGTTGCCCCGCACCAAGTTGCCGATGGTCATGTGGAAGTAGGTGTTTCCACTGCTCCAGTTGGAGATGCGTGTGAACGGGTGGGTGACTAGGATTTCCTGTCGAAGCACAGGGAGCACCACATCAACGTCTATGCGCCTGACTTTGACTGCCCCCGTGACAGTCGGAATGTCTGGGCTATAGGAAGGACCGGCTCACCTTGGAAACTGGATGGATCAAACTCACTCCCTGCTTGTTAATGGCTATCAGTAGCTGCTCAGGATAGCTGGGTTCTGTTGTTTGCTGCGATGTGTCACAACAAGACACGTTAAAAGCACACCAACGTAAAGTCCACAACCTAGCGGGTCATGGAAAGTTTTCCTGGCCGGAAGCCACATTGCCGTCAGACCATTATTGTACAGCGAAATCCACTTATAAACATTCATTTTAGCCACACCTTGCTCCTACACAGATTTTTATTTATTTATTTTAATATAATTTACTTTGACTGACCCACAAACAGCTTAACGCCTCCTTAAAGGGGTATTCACACGGGGGACAGATCCCTCCCTTTGCTCCCCGGGATGTGCATCACGCAGTAACAATGTCACGCTTTCGCGTGGTGCCACGCTGACGTAGACATCCCAGGGCAATGGAGAAGCCTTTGTTCGAGCTGCACGAATGCTCCCCGCCTTGCCGTGGGATCTCTTTGCAATTGGCGGTATTTTGTTTGTGTGTCTGACAACTGACAACTTTACAGATTTTGCTTAGCGAGATACTGGCGGTGGCATCAGAAAAGCCTGACTTGCGCTGTTGCGCATGTCGTCCGAGGCACCGAAGGAGCCTTCGATATTCATCGATGCCATTCTCAAGCCGCTCCTCGTACAACTGCTTTTCGATTTCAAGTCTTTTGTGTTGCATTCACCCATTCAAGAAGCATCTTTCTTTTAGCAGGAAACGGTTCATCGCGTCTTCTGCACCTAACAGCGCTACTGCTGTAATCGCGTATCGCCGTGTCATGTTTGCCTCCATCTTTCTGCCCTCGATAGTGCACATCGAGCCCTGTTGTCGAGGTTGCGACCGCTAAATGCGTCTGATAACACCGACATCCCTCTCGGCTCCCCGCTGTTCGTGTGAATGCTCAAGTCAGGGAGGGAGTCCCACTGGTTCCGCCGATCACTGACGCCACACACATCCCTCCCCGAAAACCATCCCTCGTGTGAATACCCCTCTAGTGGTGCACTTTTGGTGCACTTCTGATTGGGGAGCTAGATAACTGTTATAAATTTCCATTAAAAAAGCTCTGGCTATGGTCCTAATCTCCAAGTTCAGTTCAATTGTTTACTTCAGTGGTCCTTAGCTATTTAAGTCTCGGGGATTCCTTGTTAACTGGCGGAACCTATAGAAACCTATGCCGTCTATTGGGTGGTTACTATGATGAGAGAATAAATTAATACAATTTACTGCTAGTGTGAACTGAACATCTTTTATTGCCATATGGAAGAGAGATCACACGTAATGTTTCTTCTGTATGACAAAAAAAGATGTATTGCTTGGTTTTATTGACAAGAGACTGCCACTAGACCCTTAAGGTGCCTTTGCCAAATGGTCTGCAGACTCCCAATTTGAGGACCACTGGTTTATATCACCTTCATGACAGAACTTCAACAATTATGAGTGATTTCATAATTCCTTAATGGCCAACACAGATTAAGCAGGGTTCTGGTGAAGAAGACACCATAATAGAAAAGAAATCGCAAGTGGATCCAACATGGACTGAACAATTGCAGCCAAACGGAAACCAAGAGAAACTTCACCTTCACTTCGAAAATGCCGATCCAAACGTTGGCCACTTGTAGATGATCTTCAAGAACATGATCTTGGCGTCCTCTTGAGACGTGCCTGCGTCCTGGTTGTAGGCAGTCACAATGGCCTGCATATCGAATCGGATTGCATAAAGTTGCAGATGGTGTGCTATGCTGGCCGTGAACCGAGAAAGGAAAACAAAGTTTTTACATACCCGTTTCCAGTCATTTGCACTCTGGGCCTTGATGGTGTCGGCAGGCACAAGCTCCCGCAACATGGACCTGGATTTTGTCAAGGAGCACAACATTAAAATCGCACGCATTGTGACAACTCTAATGATGGAATGAAAGAAGCAGCTAAACAGGGCACAACAAAAACTTTAAAACAAAAGTATTACTTAACATATCAAGAAAGATTTAAAGGAACCATGAATAGATTTTAGACATAATTTTACTGACTGTATATCGTTTATGCGATCAAAAGAAAACTAGCACGCAAATTTAGGAAGGTTAAATCCTAATTTTTGGCATGAAATTTTGGCAAATAAAAGCGGACTATATATCTTACACTCTCTCCCTCAATGCTTGCAATGAAGCCGAGTGTATGAATGGGTGGATTAATAAATGAGTTGTGACAAAAGTTTCGTTAATGGGCGGTAGCTTGCGCCAACTAGCAAAGTAACCGCAACATTCACAATGTCGGAGTCTTTTTTTTTTTCTTTTCCTGTTTTTCTTTGCAAGTCAGTTGAATTTAACTTTTGCATTGGATACGAGTAGTGTGTCACTCGAACTGTGCACGCAAGCAATGAAATTGTCGATGAATGCCCTCAACGGTAATGATAGAATTTAATATCTGGTTGGTCGGCGAGAGCCCGAGAAGTTTCATGAGACATTCCATTAGGAATTCATATCATTTCATTTCTAGAGTTTTGTGTTCGCAGCCGAAATGTGCACCTACCATTCTGTACTGGGTAATCGCCACTCCTCCACGACCGGTTTTGGCGCCGACCTGCTACAGCCTTCCGTCAGGCCAGTTCTCGTTTTACCGCGTGCGCGTCTTGGCGTGCAGAACAAGGCCCATACTTTCACTATACTGAAACGTTTTAAGCTGCGCTTCTTTCAGCTGTGACGTATCCATAGCCATGGTGTTGATCGCATAAGCGTCGCGGACCAACGAGATCTACGAAGCAATGGGCGTTCATGGAAACCTCAGTAGGTGACGTCGTTTCAACGTCCTTGCATCGAAACGCCGACGCAAAAACATTGTTTTGACGCAGCACGACGCTTGACTGACGCCGCTCCCTTGCTCGGCTGGGAGAACTTCCGTTTCCGGTGGAAAGGCATACTTTACGTCACGGCCACGATTTTACATGTTGGTGGCCGAGACCAGTCGAGGAGGAAAGCAGACGCGAGTTTTCATCTTTTTTTGGTGCAAAACTGGAGGCAACAAAACGAAAATGGATTCCTGCTCTGGGTTCCATGAACATTGAAGATTAATTAATTGGAGTCTTCATTTGGAAAAAGCTGGAAAATCATTGAATGGTACCTTTAAAAAACACTGACGCCCCCAAAAATATTTTCTTTTTTGCCAGGCGAATCTAATCAATATTAACGCGATAGCGTTTAGAATCTCCTGTCGGAGAAAATCCGGCATTGGCGTCGGTGTCGGTGGGACAGAAAAATCCTGATTGGTCGATAGGGTCATGACATCACAGCCACATGACTTTGCACGGGAATTTCAAACAACCCACAATGCTCACATGAAACGTGGAGCCATGCGTGGTATGAAAGTGATTAAAACATGACATGAGATGCAAATTTAAAGTCGCCGCAGGTCTCAAATGATTTCACTTTATAAAGTAATTCATTTGCCTTAGAAATGAGAGAAAAAATTTGAAGAATTTTAGGCAAAGGCAGGATTCGAACCCACAACCTTTCGGTTACAAGCCAGACACGCTACGAACTAGGCCACGCAGACACAATGCGCTGCTTGGGAGCGAGCGGGGCTTATATGTTTAGCTATTGCGTTCCACTCTTAAAGGCGAAGCTTAAGTTTCCTCCTGTAATATTTTTGCTACAGCGTCACATATATCTTTAATAAGTAAAAAAATGCAACTCGAAACTGAAACATGTGCACGGAGGCTCGGAGGAGAGAGTTGCCAGAAGTCTAAGTGGCTATCGCTCCCTACTCCGTTTTTTTCAGTTCCTCCGCTTCTCGGACGTGTGAAGCAGACGACGACAACAAGGAAGTTGTTTGAACAGTTTGTCATGCGATTGTTTCGCACTTATATCCCTTCCCCTCGCTGTTTTGTGCCTGAAGACCAATTGGCCGGTACCACGAACCACGGTTCCGAAGAAGCGGTCCCACATCCATCGCAACGTTGGTCGGTTGTGCGCCGCCATTGTGTCGTCCAGCCCGCGGTACGTCGCCATATTGAGAATGACATGTACATGTACTTCCTGTGATCTGTGCAACACTTTTTTCGATTAACGTATTTGCAGCTTGTTGGAAGCCACAAAAAATGGAGTTCATATTCTTTTCTATTTGTAATATTGAGTGTATGCCTTAGAGGACCCACGACTTTGAATATATTTGGTATGCATCAGTTTGAATGGCACGTGACCGTGGAAAAAGAGCAAGCGCGCTTGAAACCGGCCAATTTTCGACCGGCGGGTTTCGGGCGGAAAGAATACGAATTTACAGCCGCAAATTGTGTTCTGGGTAGTTGGGCTCTTGTCGGTCATGTTGAAACAAAAAACCTCGGCGAGAATAAATACCCCGTCAGTGTCCCTTTAATAAAGCAGTCTTCTGCCATCAACAAAGGGAGCAGCAATCGATTTGCTAATGTACCGGCATCTGCTCTCATTCTAAACTGCGAGAGTTTCAGACAGAACACGGCAAAAATGTTAAGATCTAGCACATATCCGCATAAAAGTTTTTGCTAAAAATGCTGTTTGCACTAGATTATGAGCATAAGAAGCGTCAAATTCATCGCTGAAGTTGCAAAAGCACAAAGCTTACTATCTCCGATAAACTCGAGTTGAGCGAAGTGTGGAAGAACTTACGGAACGGCCTGCAGCTCCACCTTGCTTTCCCGAAGCGGACCCTGTAGATGAGTGAAGCCAGCCTTGCCGCCTCTTCCTTGGTGCACTTGTGGTAGCCGCGCAGCAGCTTGGGAAGCTCCTGAACGACCGCAAGCACGCACAAACGTTTCTCAAGACCAGGTCTCTAGTAACGTGACGCTGAGCTCAACAGAAGCAAGCAAACAAACCAGCTCATCTGGTGAAAAAAAAAAACAGCAAAAAAATGAAGGTGCTCCTTTGACCTACCACCCAAATGTCACGAGTGCAGAATGCGTTGGCGACATAGACGCAACTCTGGGCCGTTGCGTCTATGCCGTGCCAAGTTGTGTCACGGGACACCGTGTTGCACCACAACTTAACACCCAATGTCGCTAGATCTAATAACATTATTGGCACCGTCACATCACGTGGCACCGTGACGCCATGTGACCTGGCGTAACCCTATGCATGTCACATGGCCACATTACCATGCGATTCACGGTGGTGTCCCGCTAGATTTGACAAGATGTTAGCCTGCTAAATTTAGTTGATGACACTGCTTCCGTGTCGTTTCCATCGGTACAGTATGGGTGCGGCTACAGTGACGGCCACACAAATCTCAACTTCGCTTCCGTTAAAATGCATTCTGCAATGGCAAACCGGCTCACCTGGTGAAAGTGGAAGATGATGTCGGCGTTCTTGTCCTTCCCAGGAACAGTGTTGGTCCATAGTTTCTTCATGAAGAACACTTGGTACGTGAACTGGGGGATGGACCCTGCAATGGTGGAGGCACGGCCAAGACGCGTTTCAGCGCTGGTACTCTGAACCCCTATGTCGATTCGCCCAACTCTCTAGCCAAACTGCCGTATATTGCCGCATGTTAAAAGGTACCGTATTTACCGGCGTGTCAGCCCGCCACCGCACACCCGCAAGCCGAGCTCAAGAAAAGAGGTGAGATGAGGAAAAAAATATCCCCACATATTACCTGCTGGTCTGCAAAGTCTTATCTTCAGAGCAGCGACTACAAAAAGGAAACACCGATGTAGTGCTGCCGCAATCTTGGTCAATTGCTACAGCCGTGGTAGCCGCCGGCAGGTTTGGAACGACGGGGCATCTCTCATGGCCTTCAGTGTGGGATAGCTACTCTAGCTAGTGCTCTGCTGTCGCACCTTCGATCGTGTATGCAACAAACGAAGCACTACTGAAGGCAGCAACCTCAGGCTGGAGGGAAGCATCCGAAAGAGACGCCCTGATGTTCCTAACCTGTCACCACCACCACTGGGAGCTGCGCTTCTGGGTTTTGAAGAGATGTCTCTTTATGTTGTTCTCGGGCATTCCTCACACTGGACAACATACTGAAATCGGTTGAGCTGCTGTACATAGACAGTTAACATCAAAATTTCTGCAATAGGAGTGTTGCCTCCACTCTTGCGGAAAACGGTTACAATTAGACAGATTACCATCATACGACAGAGTGGTACGCGAGTTGTACGCGAGTAAATACGGTAAGTTGATGCCTCAACCTTGGAGAACAGTTAAAAGCTTGTGCGTGATTCCACTTTCAGTCTTTGACTTATTTCTAAGCTGAAGCAGTTATTGAGCCTGCGGCAATATACGGAAGCCTATACCCCGTTTCACCTTACGATGGACTGCAGTAGATGCTACGAGCTATCCGAGCCAATCCAATGGCGTGTGTGTCTTGTGACTCTTGGGACAGGCGCAGCAATGCATGGGGCGCAGTTATGTAATATCTTGACTTCACTGGATTGGCTGAGATTGCCGATAGCGTCCACTGTGGCCTACCATAGCTTGAAACGGAGTATAACCTGCTAGTCTCTCAGAAACGGGACCACTCACCATCTCTTGTCGGTCTTGCCTTGCGTATCCAGTCGGTAAGGTGTCGAACAAAGTCGAAGAAGAAGTCGCCCTCAGGCACGCTGATCACTAATGAAGCCAGAGGTAAACACAAACATATAAACATTGCTCTGCAGTGTTGTGCATCAGTAGGATATGCAGGATGAAAACGCACCTTTGTCGGCAATCTTGACGAAGAGACTGAACCCTTCGGCAGTCCTCAGGTTCAGCCGCTGGCTGATATTCAGGCAGAAGTCCTTCGCTCTTGTTCCAGAGTCAACTTCAAATGCCTTTGGAAAATGAGAGAAGACTGAGGATGGTAGATTGCCCTCGCAACCTGGCACACTAAAAACTACTGTTCCTGTTCAACAAATATGTTATCTCGACTATAATCAGCGAGGACGAAATCTGGCGCTCAACAAAATGAGTGGAAAATGAATCACTTTTGTTTCCACGATCTGGACACAAGATATCCAGCTTGCCATCAAACTGGTTTAGTTTGTTTGCAATTGCCTGAATTCTCAATAATATGAAAACTAATCTCCAGTTCAGCAATTAACGAGCACCAATAGGACAATCTGAAAGACACCGTCAAAGACACCGTCCCATGCCTTCCATATTTTCATTTCAACGAAACAATGCCAGACAAAATCAATTTGCTCGCTGAGAAGTCGAGCGATCTGAAAATTCAAAGAAAAACGTTGAGTGGACGAGCCCGCTTTCGAGAGATTCTTGTGGCACGTCGGGAGTCCCCGAACACTCACCTCATCCGTGTCATCTGGGAAGTAGACCTTGTGGAAGATCTGCGTCGTCTTGTGCTGAATAGCCTCCACTTCCACCAGGTGTGGCGGGTACTTCCTCTGACCGGTCCTGGGTTGACAGGAGAACAGCATCAACATCCAACCTTCCAGCAAGATGTAATAGTGTCGCAAAAGTGTATTGTTTCCCACACCATTGGCTGAATGCCGAACAAAGCATGGCTGTCACCTGAGCGTCTTCTGCAGCCGTTGAAGGGAGTCTAAAGAGATTGGGTGAGCTCTGGTGCGGAGGAACTGCATCAGCTCCTTTAGCAGCGATTGGCTCGGCGCAAACAGCCCCGTGGCCAGCCACATGAGCTCCCAGCCTCGTTCCTCGCTCAACCTGCGGCATGGAATAAGGATTGTGCTCCGCAGATGCCACTCTCAAGATGTGTTCGCACCGCACTAAACCACGCATCATACCTGTTCTTGTTGTCGGTCAGCTGTTTCATCACTTGGCAGTAGATCTCGTCTCTCAGGATCTCCTGTAATAGGAGGGAGAGGGGATGAAACGTCAGCGCTGACACAGATTCCTGAGTTCACATCAATGACCAAACATGCATGGTATGCACAACAAGTGAATCCATTACTCATTCTCTTCATACTAATAAGTTTTACAAGAATTGAAATACTAGTAATTGTTAAAATCTCCTTCAACCAGATCACTTTCAAACTTGTTCTCTGCCCAGGGGCAAGGGGGCTTGAATAGCAGAAAGCAAGGATATCCAAGATGGGTTTTGATTCTACTAAACCAAAACCACAGCTATAGAAGCAAGAAAAAAAAAAAAAAGGTTTGTAGGAAGCAAGTTACAGTAGGCTTGGGGTAATTAAAACTCTGATATTTTATACTTCTGGTTAGTTCAAACAAATTTCAAAAACTTGGTTGTGCCGCTATGTTTTCAATGTATTTATAAGCCACTTTATTCGAAAGGCATTTTTGTGTAATTTATATGCTTTGTGTTCCCTTGACCCTGTTGAGTGCGCTTTATCGAGCATCGGTGCACAGTGGAGAAGCAACACCCGCGGAGCTCGCTTTCGTGGTTGTCGCTTCTCCGCAATGCACCGGTGGTCTGTGAGAATTGCGCTCAACGGGGCTAATAGTCCACAATGGACACCTTTTTTGCTGGATGAACAAACTTAATTTTGTTTAAATGTGTTACGTGCTATCTAAACAGTCCACGAATGAGATAAGTTTTGAGGGATGAATAAACTTCTCATAAATTTCACCAATGCTTCATGTGTGGCATACCTGCTTATGATTAGTAGGCCTGTGTAGAGGAAATCATCTAATGACTGCCTTCTGTATGTAGGCATCCATATAACGAATCATGATTTTATCTTGCATCGTATTTAGACAAACTTCCGATAATTCAAAAAATTCGTGGCTTCCTGGAGTTTGAATTAATGAGAGTCTACTCTATGCTAATAATTATGTGCCTGAAAAATTTACCAAGTTGCATTTTGTAATATCAAAATTTCTTGATGTGCATTACAGATATATTGTGGCTATGATTGCATTTACATGAATCCTTCTACAGTATTATCTTAGCAAATTGCACATAACCAGTCCCTTTCCTTTTTACAGAATCCTGACAGGCCCCACTTGGTTCAATTAGTTACGGTCATACTTGCATAACTGCAGCAATCGTTACTGTGAATCCTCGACCTCCACTACATAATTTATAAGTTTACGATGCCACTGATACCATACAAGGCCAAAACTCAATATATTTCAATGTGAGTCACTTAGAACATCAAATGGAGCAGTACCTACAGGTGCCACACTTTAAACAAAGAGACTGAAGCATTGAAACATCTGCTCACATGTTTGAGTGGTCCCTCGAAGAGCTGATCGGTCAGCTCATTACTGGATCTTGTCCTCCTGGATGGCAGGTCTCCCATGTACTTGAGGATAGGTGCTATGCTGTCAAGGGCATGCACTCAGAGCCAGCAGTGAAAGAACTATGGCACCCACAGGGCTCTTGTGAGAGTTTTATGCAGCAATTCTATGGTGAAATTTCTGTATTCCGTTAGGAAGAAAGTCGCTAACCAAATCTTGCCTAATCATGGCAACAGGTATATGTCACAAGTTGTTTCTTCGGAGCTATGCCACCCATATACGTTTTCAGCGACAGACATCAGCAAATCTAATATTCACTCAGGTCTCGCATGTTACGCTAGGTAAGTACCTTGCACGCTGCTGCAGCTGAAATAATTTCTAGATTTATAGTTTTTATTCCGCAGTAGTCTGACATCCAAGATACTACTTATGTACCTATGTGGCAGGCAATTAGCTCTTAACATGACACTGTTCCCTGACCCATTTGGCAACTGTGTGTACTGGGTGCATGTAATGTCTCTATTTATTGTTACAACCATAAAACTACATTCCGTTTCGTCTTTGATGGACCGCATAGGACCTTAACCGAGTCATAGAAACTAATTAAATGAAACGTGAGCATCACGTGACCTTCGAGAGGGGCCAGCGACACGCAGGGTGCATAATCACGCAATATTCACAGCGTCGAATCGGCCGAGATGGCTCGTAGCATCTGCTGCAGTGCATCACAAGGTGAAACGGGAGTATAGTCAATATGTACAAAAACTACACAAGCCATTCAGCCACATACACGAGGCAACAAATTTGGTTTGCATGCAGACATTCTCGGAGCTTTCCTAAAGGCTGCAACGAGTCTAAAGGATATCGTTGAAGGCAAAGCAGGCCTCCTGGCTGAGTTCTTCCTTGTTGAGCAGCTTCTTGAGCAAGGGCTGCTTCAGGGGTTCCCTGGAGTGGCGCCAGAGCTGCTCTCCGTCCCGCCCGGCGAGCAGACGACAGCGTCAACGTTCGCTGCAGGCTCTTCTTGGGCAGGGGCCTGAAAGAAGCACAACCTGGAACTAAGAACAATAGAACGGGCGACACGCTTCATGAGGCTTGATGACAGTTGGCACACCTGTCGCAGAACACTCTACTCACATACACTCCTCAAACAGTGCACTACGGTGTGCAGCATAAACAGGTCTGAGTAGAGAGAGGGGCAAAACTTCCGAATGGCAGTGTAGCCAATGTAAGATGTCAACAACGACCACGTTGCGTACCGGCGAATGCCGAAAACGTAAGTATATAAAAACAAGCCTTTAGACTCGCATTTTAGCTGTGTCTATGGACGAGCGTGCGCAGTTGCTCGGGTGCCCCACCTGAAGAAGTCCATCGAGTACTCCTCGAGGGTGTGGGGGTGCTCCTCGACTCCACCCCGTTGGTTGGCGTCTGCTGAAAGAGCTTCTTGCCGTTCTCGGCGCCATCTTGCGAGAACAGGGCCAGGATGTTCGTGGCAGGCTTGGACAGGGCCGGCAGCACGTACACATACTCCGAGGCAAAGTCGCCCTTCTCTCCCGTGCGCTCGTTGCGCCCTGGAAAATGGTGCAACAAAGGCAAATAGTCAAGTTTGAGGAACTTCAAAGACACCGAGAAGAAACTAAAAACGTGAAAACATAGAAAAGGGTAAAACACCCGAGTATATCGAGATCTTTTGGGTGCCTCGTGTGCCTTTTCTGCATTTTCTTTTTATTTCAATGTTGAACTAGCACTCAGTTGAGGCTCTCTCTGCAAGCTCAAGCAAGAACCTACCACTGTCCCTAAAACATAAAAACAGAAAGAAAGTACAACACCTTGGTGCAGGTGACAATGTTTACAATGTTATGCTATGTATGGGCATTATTTCGAACGAAATGTTGTTCTCAACATACCAGTGCACCAGTTGTTGTTGAGCACCACTTCGCCGCACATGCTGTCCTCTAGCAGAATCAGGTCTCCCTGGTCAAAGCTCAAGTAGTTGGCCACATCACCTGGACAAGAACACGAAAAAGCAGGTCTTAATAACATAGGAAGAGTAAATCGGATGATTCGCAAAGTTTGTCACAGGCATTACTCCCCGTGTGGCATCCAACAGCCCAGCACACCGACTGCTTAAATGCTGTACTTATGAAACTGACATTGATTGTATAAATACAGTCAAATCTCGTTAATTCAAACTCGAGGGGGACCGAACATTTGTTTGAATAAAGCAGAGTTTAAATTACCAAAGTTTCCTACCATAGAGACGCATAAGATGGAACCTGCACATTAGTTTGAATTATCCGCAAGTTTGAATTAAAGGGGCACCGACACCCCAAAGGCCGTATTTTGTTTTTATTGTCTAAAGCAATGCAAGTTGTAGTCATAGACACGCAAAAAGAACGCATCGCAAAAAAAAAAACTTTTTGCGCGCGTGCGCGCTTTTATTTTTGCTGTTTTTATCCCCGCTCCTCACCTCCTTGCTTCTTTTGATTGGCGACGTCAAAAATCATAAAATTTAGAAGCTTTGTAGGCGACATTTCTATAACATTTAATAGCAGCAATCGTAAAACATGTCTTTTAACGCAATTGCGAACGCACTACAACCCTTCTTTTTGAAATACCAAAAATCAGAGTCCGGTCTGATGTCGCTTCCTGGATTTGAACCCTCCCTTGGAAAATTCGGCGGCGCTCGAGCAGAGGATGATCGGCGAGTCAGGGAGCCGGACAAAGAAACATGTTTTTCAAGGTCTGCCGGCACCGACGCTCCTGACCTCCTCGCTTCAGGTCGTGGTGGCATTGACGCTTTGCTTTTGTAGCATGGAGCAAAGGTGCGAAAGAAAGTCGACTCGCAGGAGACCACAAAATTTGGATGTCACTGCACTGGCGCGGATCGTGCGGGAACTTCAAATTCGGCATTTGGAAATAGACCGATCTCACCAAGCGTTCCACGCATGCGTGACGCCGCCATAACTGTAGTTCGTAGGAGGCAGACGCCAGTTCACGAGATAGCTCATGCCGCCTCGTGCTCTGCTCGCGCAGACCTCCAGCAGAGTTGTCGCGCGTGCAGAAAGACTACAGCTCCCACGATGCATGTCGGCAGCGGTGGCATACTCAAACTAGCTGGTGAGGTCGGTCTATTGTTTTTTTACTTTCACAAATACTGAATTCCCAAGTTTCGAATTCTGAAGGTAATGTCTTGGCATCGTTTTCAATCGTTTCGAATAAAAGAAAAAAAGATTTTGATGTGTCAGTGCCCCTTTAAGAGAGTCTGAATTAACGAGATTCGACTGTACATACATTTTGGATCTAACCAATACTTGGTGTGGTAGCATAATGCTAAAAAAGCTCTCAACACCAACAGTTCTCGTAACTCCTTTTTTTTCGTCAAATCAATTGGAGATTGAAGTTTTGCTGCTACAGAAACTTGTAAACATTAAAAACAATTTTGTTTCCTAGAAGTTAACTCGTTATCTTCTCGTTCTTCCACAATACTGCCCTCGAGGCAGCACGAGTAATAGATGTATAAATAAACAAACTATTCCAAGATAACCACAAAAGCATTTTCCTAAAAAAGCCACACTTCAGCAACCTTTTGCAGTGTTCACCTCAAAGCTACTATGCTCATTCCCCCAAAACCCAAGCTTGTGGAGGCGTGCAGAGTCCTTTAATATCACGACATGTTCCCAGAAGACATTTAGTGAACAGACCAGTTACCTTTGTACTCTTGAAGGGCAATGACAAACTTGGACCGCTTCTTCAGGCCATCCAGGAAGAAGTCAACCAGGTCTCGCACGTCGTCGGAGTTGGGAGACTGGAAGGCAAACTCCTCTCCCCGAACTGTGCTCAGTGTGAAGCTTTGCAGGAACGGACGGTTTCCCCTGAAAATAGAAAAGAGGCGAGCAGGGATGAGGAACAACAGCACGACTCAATGCAAATCGAACTGAGAGTGCACAAATCGATTTAAGCAGAAGTGATGTTTCGACTAACGATCCCGGAGATTTGCGAGAGTTATTAGCATGTTTTCGCACCGCTGCCGCGAGGTGAATAGATCGCCGGTGATGCGCCAAAAAGCCTGCTTCAATTGGGATTGTTTTCCCGCAACCGTAGCCTCGATTACTGACAATCCTGCTACCTAAATTGCAATCGCCATTTCTTGCAATTCATACTCCGCAAATTTTTAATTTTTCCCTTTTAATTCAAAGTATCATACCTAGCACCTCATCGTAAGCCTGTAAGTCTCTGCCTCTTTCGCGAGTTACGTATTTCAACGTCCTTACCCGTGTGACTAACATATTTTACTTCTGCAGTTCGATCATGTTCATCAGATTAGATTTCCCTCTTAACGAACTGTAAATGCTATCTTTCAGTCATTTTTGCCACGCACATCTGAACCTTTGCTATCCCGTACAGAGTGCTGCGTGCTGGAGGCCAGACATTCGAAATACACGTCCTGCCGTTCTCGCTCTGTTAGTGACTATAGCGTTCCATTCAACCAAGCATTCAATGATGACTAGTTAATTCTTTCAACGAAAAACACACGGCCAACTTTTCTTCAAGACGCCCGGTACATTTGCTTCCAATGCCTTCGGGCCACTGAGGAAGCGGTTTTAAATGAAACGAAAACCAAGGGGCACCCGGCTCTCACTTGTGGCTGGCCACGGAGGTGATCTCAGGGAAAGAGAGCTCGAGGAGCACCTGCTCCTGCTCGTCCACCACGTAGACGCCCGTCCAGTTGATGGCAATGATGACGTCGTTCTTGGGCAGCAGGGGTCCAGAGCAGCGCAGGGCCTCGTAGAAGCGGAGAACAGCAGCGGCCACTTGAGCTTGGCGTACTCCACCACGTCCTCCTTGACGCGGGCGGGGGGCACGCGCCCCCGGAAGTAGTAGCTCTGGGCACGGGAGGGGACAGAGCGGTTTGATCGTAGAGGACCGGGCGCGGCGCACGAAACGAGAGGGATGAATGGGAAGTGAACACGGGAAACGCAGTCCTCATGGTCTAGTACAATTCAAAGTTGCGTGCGCCTTTCGAAATGCGAGAGCCCTCGGTGAGGTCGTGAGACGAGACAATCGAAGGGCTCCCCCTTCTGAGCCACTCGGTGGCTTCACTGTTTTGACATAATCCAAGTCGGCCACCTGGGTGCCATCTCACGTGCTTGCAATTAACGTGTGAACCGGCAACAAGTGAAAAGATTCCGAGTTCCTTGTCCTGTCCTGCAAATAAACTGCAGCGTTGGCCGAGAGACTGCACACTCCATTGCACATTCTGCTGCATACGAACCTACATTTGTGCATTTTCCCGACTAAATTTAGAGCAAAGACTAGCTCTTTGCCCCGCGTAGGAGAGAACTGAGTGTGCAACGGTATGTCGCAGCAGTAGACATCGGGAATGGGTTCGCGTTTCAAGGCAGTTACAAGGAACACGACTTATTGCTCCAACCACTTTCAAAACACAGATTATGCATACATTCTTTCAGGTACTTACACAGGAAAATAAAGAACTGCTGGAAGCATTTTAAGTGCGTCTGTGTTAGCCAGCCATTCATGACGAGTGCTAAGAACAGGCAGTTTTGGTGAGGCGCGTAGCAACTTTGCAAATAACACGGTACATAAATGTAGTATAGTGGTATATTAAAACAGTTATTTTGGATAGAGCAATAAATACAACCTCTAAACACGCAAAATGACGTCAACAGGCAGTTTTAGCATAGCAGTTACCACTGGTACCGTGAGCACGGCAGCGCACCCCGGCGCGCTGAACATTATGCTTCAAAGGCGCAGTGCAAGCTACCGGTTGCACAAGCTGCACCAAGTACGGCAGCTCTGCAGTCATGCTATCCTAAAACTTCCTATCAATAACCATTGCACAGTTTGATCACGAAGCTGCAATCCCCCTAAAACTGCCGACATGGGGAGCAGCGACTTGCGTAGCCTGTGACACGAAGACATCAATACTGTAAATGCAGCTCTTCTGCAGCTTGACTGTAACCGCGCGCCTCTTGCTTTATAGAGGACTAACGGCCAGGCAAAGTGCAAAAACTACAATATCTTCATCACCATCAAAAATATTCTTGCCACAAAACAGCGATGTGGCCGGTGACCAAAATGCGCTTGCCCTCCACAAAGCGAATTCGCTAGTTGAGGTTCCTGCAAACTTTTAAGTATCAATATGCTCGCTTTCCTAACGCACATCGACATCTCCGTCACCTGTCATATGCCTCCTGCCCTCACTACTTAGCATTTGCAGACAAGTAAATTATTTTTAGTGCACTCACCAGCGCTCGGCGACCAAGTGCACAGGAAATCCTGGAGAATCTATCCCAGTCTCTTCCTGCCATCTTGGAACTACCGCCCCGTCATCTATAGGGCGTTGGAGTTGCGAAAAGGTGGTATTCACTGGCGGCCATGGCTGAGTCCATTGTTGCTCGGGGCAAGCTAACGATGAGCCTCCACAACGCTTTTGCAACGTGAATTGCGCACCACTGAGACTGTAGTTCTTCTCACAAAAATAAGCAAGGGCTTGCTCCGAGCCTGCGCTGTGAACCCCGCACTCCATTACGGCGTCCAGTGAATACCACCTGTGCACCGTTCCAGAAAAGGCCTGCAGGCTAATGCCACTATCAGCATTCGTGCGACATGGCGCACGCAACTCACTCAATTTCTTGAGGCCACGAACGTGCTTGTGCTGGGCTGTGGATTTGTAAACAGTCGAAAGTCGTATACACAAATCCTACCCAAGTGTGTCTGCCCCGAAACATCGCCAAAAAAAAAATGAGAAAAATGCCCACCTTGTTGGAAGCCTGCACCACAAGGCTGGCCCAGCGTTCCAGGGCTTTGTCGCTGGCCTGCAGGCAGTTGTCTGGAATGTAGGTGGGAAGGGAGGGCCAGGAGGGTGTCCATGCTCTGGCTCTGCCCCGTGGTCCACATAGTACTGCTGGGCAGGCAATCATGGCCAGGTCCTCTTCCTGCAACAAACAAAGACAGAAGACGAGCCTTTAAAAAGAGACTCGCTACTGCAGCACGCCAGAACACCCGTCATTCTTGGCAAACCCACAACGGTTTTCTCCACGAATACCACCACGCTCGGTGCATCAAATTTCACGTGCCACATTGTCGAGGTTAGCGTAGCTTCCAGACGAGGTCAAACAAAACTTGACGTTTGTGTTTAGGCGGTGTAGGGTCGGCCTGTCTTTTGAGGTGGGGCGACACTGGTTTACGCTGTAGGCGAGAGATTTTGTCAGTGCAGTGCCAGTGCTAGCCCGGTGTTTGATGTGCATCACGCAGTAGTGACATATGACTGCACGCTGGTACGATGTTCGTCCAGATTGAAAAACAGGCGGGGGTGGGTTTGAAGCCGGGGTCCCTTCTGTGGTTCTAGCTTTTCACCATGTGCTCTGAGCTGTGGTGTGTTAGCACATGCCACGATCCCCCCTGTGCTCCAGTGCTGTCAAAGCTATTTGCACGAGCAGATGGCTTCACGAGATTGCATGCGAATGAGGCATGAGGCAGAGCGATGCATGCTCTTACAGCAGTGCGGGTTGCAGCACTGCAAAAACTACACTAGTCTCGAGATTTAACGAGTGCAAAACAGCCTGACGCCCAGTATTGCTGGAAATAAGAATTGCTGCACTTAAAAGTACCGTATTTACTCGCACAATGAACGCACTCGCGTAATGAACGCACCCCCAAGTCGGCTCTCAAAATTTCGACTTTTTTTTCCCTCGCGTAATAAACGCACCCCCAACTCGGACGTCAAAATTTTGACCCCCTCCCTCCACGCGCGCGAAATGAACGCACTTTTCTATCCTGGTGCAGCGAGGTCGCGAATGCATGTGCAGCGTGAGCGAACAAAACGCCTTGTGAAACGCGTTAAAAAAATAAAAAAAGATCCAACGAAAACAAAAAAAAGCATAAGAGATTTTTTTTTTTGCACAGCGCAGTTTTGATTTTGGGTTGCGCGTCGCGCGCAAGGAGTTAAGAAAGAGAAGCGGAGAAGCCCTCGCCTAAGCAAAGCGAAACAAAACAGCTTGCGAAAGGCGGCAAGAAAACAAAAATCCACGGAACCAAGAAAAAAACAAAACAAGAAGCTTTTTTTTTTTTCTTTTGCACAGCGCAGGTTGGTCGCGAGCCGCGCGCGTCGCGCAAGAAGATAGGAAAGATAAGCGGTGAAGCCCTCGCCTAAGCAAAGCAAAACAGCTTGCAAAAGACGGCAAAAAAAAAAAAATCCACGGAATTAAGAGAAAAGAAAAAAGCATAAAGAGGAGCTCTTTTCTTTTTTCGCACGACGCAGTTTGGTTCCAGGGTCGCGCGCCGCGGGCAAGGAGATAAGAAAGAAAAGCAGAGAAGCCCTCGCCCAAGCAAAGCGCACATAATGAAGGCATCCTGCCCTCGCCTCCTCCTCGCACTTTGGAAAGAGAAGCGAGAAGCCCTCGAAATGAACGCACTTTTCTACCCTGGTGCAGCGAGGTCGCAAAGCATGGACAGCGTGGGCAAACAAAACAACTTGCAAAAGGCGGGGAAAAAAAAACAAAAACACAGAGGCAAGAAAAAAAAACATGGAGAGGGGCTTTTTTTTTTTTTGCGCATCGCAGTTTGGCTTTGGAGTCACCGCGCCGCGCGCAAAGAGATAAGAAGTTACGTCGATTTTTGCAGGATAAAAGGTCCGTTCATTATGCGAGTAAATACGGACGCAAAACTTTTACCTCGCGTAATGAACGCACCCCCCAACTTTGCCTCGATTTTTCGGGAAAAAAAGTGCGTTCATTATGCGAGTAAATACGGTATATAAAGCTCCTTTCTTACAGAGTGCCTTCATTGCCCTTAAATCACATCGTTAACTATTACTAAATACTCAATATAGGGAACGCAGGTCCAAATAAGAAATGCCATGCCTACAAAGCACACACACAATGAACCTTTTTTTCAGTAAACCTCCGCGCAAGTGTGTACCTCTCTCCCTAACCCCTGCTTCCTGCCTGTCGCCATTTTCAGGGCGCACCGCCTCGCGCTGTACCGACATTGTCAGCAACTACCGTAAAACCCTTTATTTTTTGCGTGGCCCCTACCCTATTTTTCGCGATTCAGTCAGAGAGGACATAATCACGTGCCACCCAAATTTCTGCGAATTCCAGAAGGCAGCCTGCATTGAAACCTCTGAAAGGGGTATTGAAACAAAAAATTGAAAAAATTTTCAAATTTCGTTCGGAAATGGGTCAAGCATGACGTGTAATAACCGTAATTCATAATCGCACGTTTGTATTTTGAACGATTGGCTATATTTTTCGTTCCAAACGGTGCACTCGAGCGAGCGCTCGAAGAGAAGCGAACGGAGGGCGCGATGCGTCATGGGATATCCGGCGCAAACAAAAACAGAAAGAAAAGTTTCCCCGCATTCGTGACGTAGCAAGGCTGGCGGGATTATGAGCTTTGCCCTTGGTGGCGTTGTCAGCGTTGTGGTGGTGTCAATAGCGTCAGCGCGTTACAACCGAGCCGTTCGAAGTGCCCGTGGGTGACGAGCGTGTGGCTGGCCCAAGAAGCACGTAGCTTCCACAGCACTGTCAGCTTAGGGCTGAACGGGTGGGGAAAGCAACTTTTGTCCGAGTTTTGAGCGACTGGCTAATCTTCTAGGGGGAGAATGGCTGCATCCGGCTGCACAAACGAGGGTCCGAGAAAGAGGAGAGTCCACCTTTCCGTCTTCTTGGACTGTTTGGTTCAATGCGCGATTTGTGAGTTGAGGAGGAAAGCTAAGAAGGAAAATGTTGAAATGCCAAAGAGCGGCGCTGTGCCAGAGGAATCTGCTACGTCACGACTACGTAGCAGATTCCACAACGTTGCTAGACTACCTCCCAAATAGGCTCCGCATGCATCCACCAGGTGCACATTGGAAGATCGTTTATTTAGCTTTAAAATTAGTTTTCTTGTGCCTTTCAACGGAAGACTGGTGTTTTTGAGGTTAGGTGCAACATGCAACACATTCAAGCTAGAAAATGAGCGCTGAAATTTCGTTTCTACCTTTAAGGACCGAAATTTTGGTATGCCCTTGTATTCTGCGAATCTTTCAATTTGTGAATTTCACAAAATTAAGGGCTAGCGAACCAAGGGTTACAGTACTTTGCACATGTTTCGCGGCTCTTCGACGATTGTTTCTTGAGCATGGTAGTATGGAGCATAAAATCGGAAAACGTAATACAACAGCGCGATGCCGGTTATGTTCTGACGGTGATGGACATTGGGCTGCCTTGGTTTATAGATCGCACACGGCTATCCCTATCCCACCCGCAACCAACTGATTTCGTTACTTGAGTAAACGTTATTTGCACAAACCAAACGAGAATTTTAGCGGTCGCGCCATCGCGTTCCGGACGAAGAGAGGAGGAACATGCGAGCAGCGGTGTCACCTTATCGCACTGTACCGCCCGGACTCGATGCCGGGCACGACCTGCTGAAGATATAGGTTGCGTCGGCCCTCGATCCTGGGTCGGTCGTGCCAGGGAGGCGAAAGTTACTTGCTGGAGAGAAAGAGCCGCCAGGGGACAGTTGCGCTCCTCGCCCACTATGCACCTTGGTGTACTGACTCACGACTGCGACAACGGCGTCCATCACGTGCTCCCCGTGCCGCTGCTACGCGATGCACCTGATACGCGTGGGAGCGGATTGCAATAGGGAGGGAGGTCAGTTGGCACTGATAGCATCCCGATCATCCGCACCGGTGCGCACCGGGGCAGCAGGTGCGCCCCTTCATCTTCGATCAAGTGCACCGGTGCGCACCGGACGTCCTCGATCAACGAAGCGCACCCTCCCGGTGCGGCTTTTCGTTGCCCCAACGCGCACCGAGAAAATCGACGGTGCGCCGGGGTGCAGTCCCATCAGGCATTGCGGCCAGGAGCGGGAATCGAGAAGATGGCGGGAGTAGCAGACGCGCAGACTATCGAGACGGCGATCTTGCAAAAACGAACACGCCTCGCAGCGGCGCTAGATGAATTCCTCAGCTCTTCTGAAGGCGAGACGACGAGCTTCTTACCATCGCCGCGATTACCGGCGATTGCTGCGGTGGCAAGGAGCGCCTGAAAGGTACGAACTTCGTGGAAAGCGTCGCGAGGTGTTTCGATGACAGCGAGCTGGTGTTTCTCTCTCTTGAACCAACAATGATGGCCAACATATAACATCTGGAATTGTCACCCGCTTCGGGACCCCATCGACAATCACGTCCACGATGTTTATTTGTGTGGGATCGTCAAATCCGTGAGTAAAAAAATAGGAGAAATTGACAGCAGACGGGCACCGTGCGCTGACCTACGCAAGAAAAAACGAACAAAACGCGAAGTGACGCAAGGTGGAGCTCGCCGCGGTGCACCGGCGCGGCGCAGTTTGTCCTCGATGTTGCACCGACTTCGCGCTGCACTACCGAGGAGCGCTGTGCACTGTGCTGGTTTCAGAGCGATTCCGGTGCGAGTTGATCGAAGATGCTATGGAAACTACACACAAAGGTAGGAATTTGGTGAAATCAATAGCATGCTCTCAAGTTGATTCTCGAACTGGGCTACGCGCTCCTAGGAACCCAGGGGGTTTCCCCCAAGAACCCTCGGAGAATCTACGAGCTCCCAAATTTTCTTGACCGTCTCTCCACCTAAAGTGTCTGAGCCTAACCGGCAGTTAGTCGTCAGTAAGAGCAAACAAATGCTGCCTCTGTCTTCATCAGTTAAGACCGGTTAGCTAGTCATGACTTGCAACAACAGGCACGCAAGAAAACTTTAACTCGTAAAACAGCCACGATTTCTCCTCAACTATACCCTGCTTCACCCTTACTGTGGAACGTAGCAGATGCTATGAGCCGTCCCGGACAATCCAGCACCATCGACGTATCACCCGACTACGCGACTTATGCATCGCTGCACCCCGCCCAAAGCTCACACGACACTGCGCGGCACTAAATTTGCTCCGACGTCGTACAGGGCCTACTTGGTCCATCGTACAGTGAAATGGAGTACTGTAATTTACGAGTGAGGGGCACTTCTCAGAAACGCGACGAGCGCGTTGGATACTTTCTGTTGTAAGCGAGAGGCACGGATAAAATGGGCCCACCTTGTCGAAGAGGGCAATGCGAGAGCGAGAACCCAAACTGGTCCCTGAGGCCGATCTTTCCTGACAGCTGGGCGCAGAGCTCCTCGCCGTGGTGGCAGAGTCTGCCAGGAGGGTTTTGGTGTTGCCGTCCATGAAGGTGATGGGCAGCATCAGGGGCTTTTGGACTTGGTTGCCTGCGTAGCTCGAGCCACGAGGGGGCTGCCCTCGTGCCGTTCATGAACGTCCGTCGCAGGCGCTCCTCTGCAGTATGGCGCATAGCCCGGAGGACCCTCCCTGATCAGGTTCAGCAGGTACTTCACAAACTGCGTGAAACCAACGAAAATGCATTTTGCGCAATACTGTCAACTTCCCTATGCTGTAAAGAACTTAAATTACATTTTACGAGCTATGGGTTTTGCAGATACAGAACTTCATGATTGGGAATGGTATGCCATGTATTCATACTATGGGGCGTGATCAATTTCCACAATATCTTTCAAATTACGAAATTGGCAAAGATGAAATATTCGCAAATATTAAGTTGTACAGTCAAATGCCGCTACAACGAACGCTTCTACTACGAAATAGCCTAAACAATTCTTTAATAGCCTGTACATCTGCTTTATTGAGGGCCATTAAAGTGCGCGACGGATATAACAAAGTGACGTGTATAACAAAGAATTATCGCGGTCCCACACGCTCGTTATACAGGCGTTTGACTATATACGGAAACTGCATTTGCGTAGTAAAAATCTGAATGTCGTAAAGGTACTATACACCAGTATGTTATACTTATAGTAATAAAAATAAAATGGCAGTGTCCATAAGGTAAGAACCTCTCAATAGTAATGAAAGATACAATGAATATTAATACGGTAGTGAAAAACAAAAAAAAAGGTCTGAACTATGCATGCAATTGTAAATGGGCATTTGAGATACCCCAAATGCCCATAGTGAAGCTTTTTCCTGAAACACGGACCTCATTAGTGAGAGGTCCTACTGTACAAGGGTTGCAGTTTAGAAGCACCGCACATATCGTCTATGGTACTAATGTACAAGCAGGTCAGTACAAAGGTGCCAATAAACGCAGTTCATAAATGTCCCTCCGGATATTATCAACAACCAGGGCTGTTCTATCGATATCCAAACTATCCTTTGTGTTTTGAATAAATTTCATTATTATATTGTTTCAACATCCAAGGGTAGAGCTGAACACTGCCATGTTCTCTTCAAGCTAAAAGGGTTGCCGCTGCCTCGTCTGTTCACCTTGTCCGAGGGTGCAAAGCATCCCACACAGAGTGACAGGAGGATCCATCCCCTGGCATGTGAGTTTTTCTCTGGGTTGTTTGTGAGCTGCTTGCAGATCTGGCAGTAGATTTCATCCCTGGAATGGTACAGATTGCGTTGCACTGTTAGCACGAAGAAGCAATCAACAGTTTTTCCGTGTTTTTTTTTCTTATAACTGGAAGACTGTTATCAAAACTACTAGCGTGGTGTTTAGTGTTTGTTCAGGAACCAACCTAAGCAGTCAGATATGGTACTCCTCCCAGTCTGACTAAAATGCAATAAAATGATGTTGCGTTTGACTAACTGTGCCACACAGTGTGCATAGAGTCCACTCAAGATTGGCAAAAAAAAAAAAAAAAAGCTTTCACGAAAGGGTATTGAGCTATTTTAGTGCAGTATAAAGCCAAGTCTCATCCACATCTATATCCTGTCAGGCAGAATTCTCAAAAGCCATTAGCTGGAGGTGATGGGTAATTCTAGGAGATGATTGTGCTGTGTGTTTGCTCACACAATGGGAGCACCTTATCGGCTAATGCTGATAACATTCGAAGCGTCGGCAGAGTATACATCCATGGACATACACATCAAGCTCGTCTACAGCACTGTAAGAGGAAAACCAAGAAGGAAATGATGAACTGCGGTAACAGTATATGTTGCTCTGATCCACAACAAGAGACATTAGACAATACAAATATAAGCTTGGTGCTTTTTTTTTTTTTTTAACAAATTAGCGTTAAGGAGTTTGCGTCGCAGAAAAACCGGCGTTGGTGGAGTGACACGAAAATCCCGATTGGTTGATAGGGTCATGAGGTCACAGCCACATGACCTCGCGTGGAAATTTCCAACAACCCACAACGCTCACGTGAAACATGATGTCACGCATGGAATGAAAGTGATGAAAACATGACATGTAATGCGAATTAAGGGTCGCCGTATGTATCACATAATTTCACTTTATGAAGTAGTTCATTTGCCTTAAAGAAAAATTTGAAGATTTGTAGGCGGGATTCGAACCCGGGACCCTTCGGTTGCGAGCCAGACACGCTACTGACTAGGTCCCACAAGGCATGAGCGCACGGCAAATGAGAAGGCAATGCGAACGGGGCCCGATAACGCTCACAAGTCCTCCAAGTTTTTCCTCATGGGCAACCGATGAATGGTATTCATTAATAGATGAGATTGCATCCGAGCACCTAACAGATTGCCTAAAACACAGGGGACGACAGATGGCCCATAAAGACCTCAGAAAGGGTCACATCGATCACCGAACTCCCAAATGTTTTAAGCCACTTCTGCCTCCAAGTAGAATGCTCTTCCAGCTTAAGCGCTATATCAGAAGGTCTGATCCGTTCACTGACACATATGCCACACACACCATAATATGTACACGAGCATTATTTTTTACAAGGGGCTCCTCGGCTGCATTCGAGAGAGTTGAGCGTTCCTCGGAATACAAAAAAGAGTGACGCGGAAGAGGGCGGTCTCTCACCTGAGCTCGTCCCTGAGGATGCCGTGGCCGATGATGAAGTGCAGCTTCTCCAGGTTGGAGGTCGGCCGGCTCTCGAGCCAGTGGCCGTAGTTGTCCGCCGCCAGCTCCTCCTCCTGCAGGTGTCGCCGCACGTCCTCCGTGATCTTGTTCTTGCGCTTGAGCGTCAGTGACACCAGCTTGTTGCGGATGCTGCGGGACTTCTGCTTCGTGTACGAGTCCTGCGTGTGGTGGAACATCCAAAACGGTCAACGGGGGGCCGGCGAGCTTTGGGCTCGCAAGGCTACTATGTTTGCTTGGAACGCGTCCTAGACTGGTGCTTTTAGTGTCCTAGGAGCCAGTCCGCCAACCATTTTCTATTTTTGCTTTTTATTTTTACGCATTTTCTTATTATTTTATTTTTATTTTACTATTTTATTTTTGCTCCATTTTAATTTTTTTTTATCAATTTATTTTTGTTTTGCGTTTTTATTAGTTTTACGTCCACCCAAAAACCTGCCAACCTCACCGGCACGTTTGCATTCAAATGAAAATAATTTATCCCCAGAGACCAGCTGTGCTAATAGCTTAGTGGCTACGATACCCGACTGCCACAGCACAGACCTGAATTCGAACTCCGCCGGGGTTCGAACTTTAAATATTAACTTTACATGAAATCTTAACGTCTGCCACGCTCCCAGCATGTCACTCATTCACGATGCTCGCTACTACGGTCGTTACGACGCTCGTTCACTATAGTTTTCTCATAGGAAACGCCCCCTAAAACACATTCTGCATTAAAATTAATTACATTGCGGTAGACGGCGTGTCACGCCGTCTGTTGTCGTGATCCTGGCAGTGATCTGCGGTACAGTTTGAGAAATGCTGCCCTAAGGTATAGTAAATTTGGAGGGTTAACGTGCCGATCCATCAGACATGCTCCAGTGAAGGGTCAGCGAAAAACTGAGGGTCAATTTAGAATTTTGAGATGCAACTGAAACCTCAGTAATGCTGCACCATGTCCGCAATAAGCCTTCCTCAAACTGATATTTCGCAGTAAATATGCTGCGAATACGTTATACAGTGCCAAGCTACGAACGCAAGTAAAGACAAAACATCCAACCTAACGGCTTTGAGAACAGGGAACAAGCAACCTATAGAGAAGGACTACACTGGTGAACCAGTCGCATTCAAGGCTAAACTTACAGTGTCCACCCCCATCATCTGGGCCTCACGGAAGTCCTTCGTCCTGATGAAGTTCCGGCCAAGGGTGGCAGTCACTTTGCTCATCACTGACGAGTTGTCCTGGGGTACAAACAACAAAAACCTCGCTCCTTTGAGAAAACTTTAAAATGAGCAACTCGCACATTAGAAGGCACTGATTCGACGAAGGTTTGATCTTCGATGCTTGGCTATTTATGTCCCTCAGTCTTCCTGAAATAACTTCCAGGCTCACGTCAAGTATTTGGGATTCAAACAATGCCAGATAATGTAAGAGGCAGTGAAGGGAAAATAATGGCATCATTCAAGTTTTATTGATATTACCCGTGTTAAATAACGATAAAAAAAAGAAAAGAAAAAGCCTATTCCTTAGGGACATTTTAGCCAAAAACACACCTAACGTAATATGCTGAGAGAGGGCCGCCTAAAATCGAAAGCAAATTGGGTGAGACTAAGAGTAGGCTAACTTTCCGTGTGCGATCAAAAGAAAGTTGAAAAAATGCTAGTTTTAGATTCCGTGACCTGCGAAATTTGTGATCGCAGAGAGGGGTGATGAACCAAAGACGACAGTCATTCCTAATCAGCAATGTTCGCTTATCTTCCGCCGTGGCTAAGTAATAGCATTTCTGCCGAGGTCATCATTGGCTAGGGCCCTGCAATTACTATAAATGGGCTATCTATCGGTGTATTTAGAAAAATAGCAAATCCTGCCAAAAATGGGGCGAGTTATCTTTCAGGGGTGGGGCATCTCTCGGGATGTTACGGTAACCATCTCCCTTCACGTTACGAGAGCTACTGACTTTTCTTCCTCCCCTTGAGCAGGCATAAGCCGCGGACGTGATGGCCGGAGTCGTCTGGCTTCTAGCCTGCGCATTCTGTACCGTGTTAAGGAGAGTTTGCCACTTTGCTAGCCTGCTTTCTCGCACAGATATTACAAGAAGGCTGGCTTACTCTGTCCATTGTGTGGAACTTGGGCTCTGGCAGGTCTCCCATGAAGCGCAGGATTGTGATCCACAGTGCCAGGGCAGCCTGAAAGCAGGTCAGAAGAAACATGCCACCTTGGCCTACGGCAGTTGCCAAACGATTAACGCCGAGGACATGCCGCGTAAAGCGTGCCGGCACCAACCATGGTGTCTCCCTGGGTCTGCAGCGGCAGCAGGAGTTCTTGAGGGGCTTCCTCTGGTACTGGTGGCTCGCAGTGCCCTGGAAGTAGGTGGCTGCAAACTTCTGGAACTTGTACTCCGTCAGGTCGTCCTTCTCCTCGGGCGCTGCCGGGATCGAGCCTTCCACCTCGCCCCGTTGATCGCGTTCTCGCGGGACGCTTCCAGGTCCTGCATCGGAGATGCGCCACGTGTACGCCGACCACAGCGAAGAAAGAAGGTCCAACACGATGGGTTTTAATCTGATATCAATTAAGTATGAGTGATAAAGTTTCACCCATATTGTCTTGGCACAACGGCGGAAGTTTTGAGCGTAAAGCACCCTCGTGGTACTTAGTATGAACAAAAGCCTAAAGGGTAGTCTTTCTAATGAAGGTAATCTCACTGCTGTGCAAAATTTTGCAATTTTCAGAGTTTACGGTAAAGCCTGAAACACACGTACCAAAACCAACCGAAAATCGGACGGAATTCAGAGCGTGTAAAAATCTACTCCTGCTGTTTCCGGAAAACGAGGGTAATTGCTGCACGCAAACTTCAAATATGGTCTCGTGAAAACCTGTATTCGCAACATTTAGTACCGCGAATACCCTCGTGTGGTTTGCTTCTTCAACAAAACTGTAGAACTGTTTTTTCGGGTTCAGATTTTTGTATGGCTTTCGGTGTGTTTTTCACACATCTGTTCCAGCCTTATGGCTTATTGATAATGTATCAACTAGTATATATCCGTTGGCACATTTCAACTGACCTAACATAGCAATTTGTTTGAGCACACACGAAGTGCCATCAAGGTGCACTCTGCACATATTATAAAACTCGGAACGCTTTAAGAAAAAAATGCCTTTCACACCTGCATCACTAGAAACGAGAAAATTCATGTCAAACACAACACCAATGCATAAATTTTAGAAAGCTTCAAGATCATGCTGCTTCACACCAGTCCAAATTAGCTTAGATAACGCCGTGCCATGCTTCCAAAAACTTCGAAAACTCACGCGAACACACCGCGCTCACACCTCAAGAAAGCGAACTGCCTCATCCACACACCATAGAGGCTACCTTCTCCCCCTCGGCCCTCTCACCTGGCAGCCATTGCAACGTGTCCAGCGATACACCTTCTCTCCCCCACACACCTGCCCTCCGCACCCACACCGCCCCTTGTGCAGCCTGGTCACACGCACTAGCCGCTCGCAATAAGTTCCTCGGGCGTCGACGCGCATCGCGGAGTACACCTCAAGCTTCTCGGCGCTATCCATAAACAAAACCAATCAAAAGTGCATCTTCACAGACAGCCCAAAACGCATGTGCACACGCATGAGACGGCACCAAAACAGAAGAGACGCAGAGATTCCTATTCGTCAGACCCAGTTTCACGCTCCGGCGATTCCGCATCCTCCGATCGGCGCGTTTCCGCAAGGCGCGACAGACTCCCCATGCGTAACGGGGTGTTTGGAAAAAATGGTTAGCGTTTCGGCATGAACGCGGATCAAAACAAGGCACGTTGCCAAAGTGCCAACAGACAATGCTTCGCACGGTTCCCACCACCCAAAGTGCTTGTGTCGATCCGACTGCACCATTTTGAGCCATTGTTGACCTTTCAGAGACAAACTTTTAGCACATTTTAATGCTTTAAAAGAAGAAAATAGTTATAAGTGTGCATTATAAAATTATAGTGTGCACTTTCCTGGTGCGTTCATGTTAAGCAAGGCTCACATTGGAGCATTACATGAGATATGCTTTGTCATGAGCCTTCATAAGCATGCAATATATGCTACAAGATCTCAAAATACTTACACTAAAAACACTGAAAGAGCAAATAATAATTATTTTTAACTTACTTTAAAAGGTGCAACTGCAATAAAAACACGAGTGCAATAAAAACAAAAGTAGCAGTTAGCTCGTCATGCTGGCACAGGCATATAAAGAACTGACATGGTAGAAATACTAATATATCAAAAGCAATCTTTTTAGTTGATTTTACAAAAAGGCACCTCTTATATTTTTTTCTTTTGATAAGAACATTGTGGAAGATGCTAAAAAATTGCATCTTTGTGTGACATCTCAAAAAGACAAATTTATTACCTATTGTATACTATGCACGCATCTTTACTACAAATAAAAGAACAAACCTTGAATCCTGATGGTCCAACTTGTTCGTTGACAGATTCTGAGCGGGGAAGGAAATCGAAAATGACGTCAACCTGAAAACGACAAGAAGCATTAATCGCCAAACTTCATACAGTGCCTCATAAACAGATGCATAAATTGTCGTGAAGTAGTACCTAGTCTCTTGAACAAATAAATTCGTAACACATTTCAGTGCACACTTTACAGGGAAGGGAATCTATGGTGAGAGAAGCATATGTATGAGTCATACAATGGCAAAGGCAAACAATCAAGAGGGAACTCCGCCACGAAAACATTGTAAAGACGAAAATGAATAAAGAATTTGAGCAGATTATAGGTTTTCATGGAAAGCTACTCATATTGGAAGACCATGCTTCCGCTTAAAAGCATGCTTTTAGGCACGTGTCCACGGTGGTACACAGTGGTATTGGGAAACAACTGTCTAAAACTTTCTTTTCATGCATAACAAAACCATCTTATTGAAAGATTTTTTTGTAGCTTATATGTCGAATTAAGCTGCACTCTCCTTTAGAAAATGTGTGGAACCCTGACAAGGGCTGCCAGTTGCATCCACACACACAACAAAAAAATTGCGGTGGCTTAGCTTGGCTATGCCAGGATATACGTGAGCGTGAGCTTATGCGCACAAAATGAGAGGCGCTATCAAGCGGCTCCGGTGCAGCGTCAGACTTGACTATTGCGCAACGGAGGCGCACAGCTGGGCATGCGGCGGCACCAGTGTGTCTGTTGCGGCCATGACGTCACTCCTCTGGAATGCGCAGACCGGCGAGGTAAGCGCGGCAACGGCGGAGCGCGCGGCGGCGGCGGCTACGGCACGTCAGCTGTGCGCCGTGTGACGTCACTGCTCCTCGCGCATGCGCAGCACGGAGCACGGCTCATTATGCGAGCCACGCGAAACTGCTCAACGTCGGCCAGTGTAGCTCACGCTACAAAACCAAAACGCTGCTGATTTTGGGGTGCCACCCGCACTACATTCCCATTCTTGTCCACAGATGTTCTTTCGTATGAGCCTATGGTATAAAACTTGGACATTCACAGGCTCTACTCTACTACGAAAGAAAACGACAGTCGAGAGTCAGCGATGGGACTGTGTGTGTCTTTCCCTCGTTCCTGTGTCCTTTCTCTGTGCAGTTTTATATATACTCTGCAGAGCATTACCAAACTAATAGAATGCATGTACATGACCAATTAACAAAAGAATTTTAAGAGATAAAAATCAGCAGAACCCATCCTTTGGGAATGATTATCTACGTTAATGCGAATAGCATCAAACGGTGCGGAGTTATGCGCGTTCGTCAGGTGGCCGGCACACTCTAGATACGCCAGCCCACTCTTGAGGCGATTCTAAATTTGTTGACACTTTCACAGCCCTGCGCACGATCTCCGCAGCCCAGCACGTGCGTTTGTGTCACTTAGGAAGGCGAGCAAAGCACGCGCCATACGCACAAACACTCAAAATGGTACCGACCAGACTTTCTGGCGTCTCAGCTAGTCTCAACCAACGGTACTCTAAACGGTTGTTTATATCTTTACCATAGGACGCGCTTTACAGCGCTGTCACAGCTACCGGTGCGCGCGCGTTCCATGCACGAGGGCTCATTCCGCTCTCGTGAGGCTGAGCACGGCCGCTACATCACCCTCTCCCGAGCGCGGGAGAGGGTGAGCGCGGGAGAGGGTGAGCGGGGAGAGGGTGAGGGAGATGGAACGCGCGCGCACCGGTAGCTGTGACAGCGCTGTAAAGCGCGTCCTATGGTAAAGATATAAACAACCGTTTAGAGTGCGTTGAATGACTGCCTTCATAGCTCTGTGGTTAGCGCGTCTGCCTGCTGATCAAAGGGTCAACGGTTCGAATCTCAGCCGGCGCCGGTCTTTTTTATTTATTTATCGACCCGCGGCGTAAGAGGTTAGATAGCCAGATAGATAGATAGATAGATAGATAGATAGATACATAGGCGAAAAGTGCGTGAAGTATCCAAAGAATGCTATTCGCATTAATATAGTAAGGGTGTGCAGGCGAGCTGGTGAATGTTAACCATGTTGAATAAACCTGAGACTGTTTTTTTTTTTCCACCTCCTTATATAGCCCACAATCATCCACCACCAACACAAAGGGGCAGCCTCTAACCAGTTCAAACGCCAAACCCTCCAATACACAAAGTAGTACTATGGACGGCCTTCATGCCGATTCACAAAAATAACTCAACAATCTCCCCAAAACTTAACAAAATGATCAGTACCTATTCTATTCTAACAAAGGTTCACAAAAAGCAATGCCCTTTCCACAAAAAAAACAAAAAATATTATGTTAGCGATGTAAATAAATCTGGTAGCTGAGTTTGAGATGTTGTCATGTCCTTTTCTGTTCCTTCGACTTGTATGTTCATTTCTGCCCCAGTCTCAGGTTTATTCAACATGGTTAACAGAAGAATATTTGCAGCCTTTTCCCTCGAGCCTGAAGAGGCAGAGATCAAAGGTGGAAATATTGAGTTATTAGCACTCGGTCACTGTACGCAGTGACAG
Organism: Ixodes ricinus; assembly: GCA_037355805.1. Taxonomy (NCBI): domain Eukaryota; kingdom Metazoa; phylum Arthropoda; class Arachnida; order Ixodida; family Ixodidae; genus Ixodes; species Ixodes ricinus. Next base: position 90,469 of record JAZHYW010010121.1, on the reverse strand, counting down.
CATGAGGACAGCAGGGGAGCTTCACTTGTCCCGCCTCCGGCTTAAGCTTCCTACCTTCAATGACACTATGGCCTCTCACAAGCCTCGAGTGTGCATGCGCAGTTAAACCATGATGGAAGGTAAACGAGAGCGTGCTGGGGGCCGGGCATCAGAAAAACTCCCTGCCATTCTCGTCTTGTCGTTTACCACACAACAAAATTACGAGGACAACTAAGCCCTCCTTTTGAGTTGTGAATGCGAAAGCATTAATGTCCAATTGAACGCCGCTGAGTGCTCCTCGCTGGTGACTGCTGCGCCGCTGGGTGAGGCAGCGGCCGGAGTGCAAAGCTCGGCACGGCGCATGCTGAAATCACTTGTTCTCTCGTCATCATCATCACCCTAGCTATGGGTACCGGTTGACGACGTTAGACCTCAAAGCGTAACGTAGGCCTAACGTCAGGCCAGCACCTACCCGTGTCCCCCTCACGCCAAACAGCTGCGCGTACCGGTTGATGACGTTAGGCTTCAAAGCGCAACGATAGGCCTAACGTTAGGCTTAACGACATAGGCCTGCACATACACGCGTCCCCCTTTCCCACTGTGCTGCTAGCGCAGTTCGGCTGGCTCCTTAGCAACGATGACGTTGCTGCTATGGAGCCACATGACGTGTCGCAGCCAAAGGGAATTTAGGTGCCGTTTTTTGCTGCTACTGACAACGCCAGTTTCGCTCCAAGGGACGGTTAATACTTTCGCATTAGATATTATGTACGAACGCCTCCCCTGAAAGATCGGCCATCTGGTTTTTTGGTCCGAATATTCGTAACATCAAAATATGCCTGCCCCCGAGAGACCTGCTGCAAAGAAGCGTGTTCGCAGCGGGTCTTTCACGTTTACGATGCCGTGACACACCAACCTGCTGCGTCCGCGATCTGCGGCATCTGTTTCCGTGGTATGCAAATTCGTAGCTCGTTCCAGCATTTTTTTTTTTTTGTCCACGATGTGAGTGCGCAGTTTTGGTTCTGGTGTTACGCAAGTTTGTAGCAGTTTTCTACGTGTTTATCACGCTGTGAGACGTGAATCTGCTGTGTCCGCAATCTGTGGTATCCATTCCCGTGATGAAAGAGGTCGTAGCCAGTTCCCGCGTGTTTATCGCACCACGGAACGCGTGAATTCGCCATCTCGTTTCACGTGGTTATTGTAGCTATCGGCCTCCTCTCCTCCCCTCCCCGCCCCAAACCCCAATTTGGTGTTTATCACTAACTTTCTATAAACTTTTGCTCTCGCATCCCCAAAGACCACCTGCCCCATATTTTCACCAATTATCTCCTTCATTTTGAGAGGGCATTTTACAGGATTTTATGGTAGTCACTCCAACGTTGCTGATATCTGGCCCTAAATATAGGATGCCTGTTGTGTGTAACGGAGGAGTTACTGGCAGGTCTGGTTTACTGCAAGTAATTCATATGACGAGTCCAAACAACTGACCAGCTTGGAGTCGTCGAGAGGCTCTGTCCTGTCTGCTGGCGGCATCCTTGATGACGGCCATCTTCTGCTCGAGGTTCCGCTTCACCTGCACGTCCTCCTCCTGCTGACGAATGTGAAGCTCTTGAAGTCGTTCCTGCAAGGACAAACATGCCGCAACATCTTGTAACCACATTTTTTTATCAGTTCCTTTTCTTGTAACGTCAATCTTGAAGTCATACCATTCTCTTGCCGGTCACCTCAATGTTCTTTTCACCTTTCTTAGTAATGTCGAGACATCTCGTATTTCTACAAGTTTTTTTCCACTAATCTTGGAACATTTCTCTCAATACCATCTGTCTTGTTTTCTCGCAAGTTTTGTTTTTTCGGGTTTCAACGTCCTTTGGAAGTGTTAAGGTGTCCCATTTAGTTTGTGCTTACCTAGAGCTCTCCAACAATGCCCGTTACTTGTGCAAAACACAAGAACGGATGCACAACTCACCCTGAACTTTTGTTCGGCAATCTCCCGAGCCTTCTTGGGGTTCATCTGCTTTTTTCAGCATGGCTTCTTCCTGCTCCCTTAGACGCAGGGCTTCCAGCATGTGCTGGTGCTGAAGAAATGCATACCATGCAGCTAAGAAGACAGCTTCACATGTCAGTAATGCATAGAAGTTTCAGCACGGTTTTGGAATCCACGTGTGTCTGTTCTAGAATTACTGCTACTGACAGTTTGAGAACAATAGGACCTTGGCTTAACATTTTGCTTCATAGTTGACTTTCAGCTTAACAACGTAATATGTTTAGTTAATATATCAATTTCAGACTAGATGTACTACATACCAGCAAAATTAATCAATTCTCAGACTGCAACAGCTTCCAATATGTCAATTGTGTTATGCATAAGATAATATAGAAATCTAATGTGTTATCCATTTGTACGTAATATCATATACTACCTATGCACCTTTTTTCACATGTTGAGTTCAGTCAACGTCCTCTAGCTGGTTATTCCCATTAGTTTTGCTTTTAATGAGTCACAAACTAAATCAGGCTCCAAATAAATGTTCAAATTTTCCCAGCTGGTTTTTCCTTTCACTTCACATGCAGACATGTATGTATGATAACATGTTATCATGGGTGCGTAAAACACTATGTGCATCAAACTTCTTTGCATGAATAGCAATTTTCAGGGATCTGTGTTAAGTCATCACGTTAGCTACCAAAATTTGCAGTACTTTTTAATCTGTTCTTACACTGTCAGTCATTGTAATAGAGGTTTAACAGAGTAATGCAAGTCCATATAAGATGTAACAAGTAATACAAGTTCATATAAGATGTAACTGAGTAATACAGGTTCATATAAGATGTAACTGAGTAATACAAGTCCACATAAGGTGCAACAGAGCACCAATACAAGTCCATATAAGGAAAGACCTCCCAGTAACACAAAGAAACAGAGAGGCACACACCTCGACCTTCATCCTTTGGAAGTTCTTCTGGGCGATTACCCTCTTGACAAACGCCTGGATCTTGATGACAGCAGCGAGTTTCTTCTGATACTCTCGGCGCACCACAAAGCCTCTGCATCGGGCCTGGAGCAGATCACGTTGCCAATCAGAGGCATCTCTGTCTGGGATAAGCTAGGAACTGAACAAACAAACAAATAATATTGTGACATACCTGCAGAGCCACAATGTGGCCTCGGAGGTGTTTGAAAGCGGTGCGACAGGATTCGAGAGCGGATGAGTGCTTGCAGGCGCTGGTACCCCTGTCCGCATCTGGAGCAAAACAAGGGTCTCCTGTTTGTGCCTCAAGCTTTGACATTGCCTGCTGCAGCTCAAATTGGGCAAACATCATGGTAGGTATCATTTAACATCAAGCAGCCTTCACTGGCTTTTTTTATGTTAAACAAGAGGATCAGTAGAAGTTCTACCACTAACAATTCCAGAAGATACAAAACAGTAACTACAGTTGAACCTCGATTTAATGAAGTCTCCGGGACCCGCTAATTATTTCATTAAATCGGAAACTTCGTAAAATCGAGAAAGACATTTTTTGGGCATTGGCTGCGCGGAGAATCCGGATTTATTCGTTAAAGCAGAAAATTAAGTAAAATGCGGGTTTGTCAAATCGGATTTCGTTATATCGAGTTCAACTGTATATTGAAACTCATTTGGTTTTTGAATTATCAAGTTGGAATTTCAGTCTTCAGAGATAGCAACAAACACTGCAAGACAGACTGGCCATAAAAAAGCCAGCCATCTGTTTTCAGCTCACAAAAACTGAATTTAAAAACTCTTTCAAGCTACAATGCCCTAAATAAGAAATGGATGTGCATGCAATGCCATTATATAAAATTTGACCATTTTTCAAAAAATTAAAGTCAAGTAAAAAACAAAAACGCACCGCCACAAAGCGTTTGCGTTGGAGGTATGTCCGGAAGCAGCGCTGGATGACAGCGGCACTCTTGCGCATCTTGAGAAAGCGGCACGATAGTACCAGCCCCTGATTGCCTTTTGCAGGATCAGGATCTTCCTGGTGAGCACCCTGTCTCGCTCTTGCTCCAAGAACAGGTCGTGAGCATCCTGAAACCATTTACAGCACGAGGATCAGAGCTAAAACCCAGACACACCACTCGGCCCTTAAAGAGGTCCGGTTCAAGCAACATCCAGAACGTCGACACACAGGCAAGCGTTGGGAAGTGCTAGAGGTTACGTCTAGAACTTATGCATTTGGTTAGGGATGAGACACCATGTATGTGCAGAGATTGTCAAGTCACAACTTGCAGGGTCAGCTTCAAACCACAAAGAATGATTACTGCAATCAGGTTGAATTTGAGTGCAAACTTCAACAGTGAATGTACAAAACAAAAAGAGCAATTTATTAATGAGTACATTTTTGAGCAAAAGTGAATTGACCTTGCCTGCAATGTACAGAATGCAGGCACTATACCTACTACTGATCAGAGGGTATATCTAGGCCTCGTGCATTATAAGTGCATCTCTAGATAGTACTATTGTCACCTCTCACTACAACCACTATGCCACATTGGGCAGTGGGCACAATACAACCTCACTTGCCCATAGAGCTGCTTTATCTGTGTCCTGTCTCATCTGCAAGTGATGAAAACATGCAATAAAACATGACTGCACACCCACACATTTCTAGTTCATACAAAAAGTATTTGCAGATAGGAAAAGCTGCTTGAGATCCCAACAGTCTGTGAAACACTTGAATTTCATTTTCTGTCAGTATCTCACAAGCCAAAATGCTGGGCATAATGTTCAAATGTAGGGCTGTGCAAACATTAAAATTTTCAAATAGTAGTTTCGAATAATATGCTATTTGATATTCGCTTTGAGATGAACTGCGATATTCATTTTTTCTATGTGTTGATCGCGGTGGGGTCACCTTGTTGAGCGCACTTCTTACTGAGCACGGCTGCACTGCGGAGAAGCAACACCTGCGGAAGTAAGATCCGCAGGTGTTGTTTCTACGCAGTGCATCGTTGCTCGGAAAGAAGCGCGCTCAACATGGCTAGCCACGATCAACACTTAGAAAAGTACAAATATTGCAGTCACGTGCTTAGGAGCAAAGCCCACTTTCGAAGTGGGGTGGTGCGTGCGTGCACCTGGTATATTTAAAAAGAAATAAACTTTGTGAATAATTGATATTTACAATACAGTAAAACTTCCAAAATTAAACTGTGGCTATTGTGCAAGAGCATATGCTAGGCAGAGATTTTCTGACAACCTGCATTCATCATTAATGAGGGTATTTTTCCTTTTCTCAAGTTTCAGATTTAAGAAAGGATATTTGCATATTGCAAGATTTATAAATCCACTGATAAGGTACAGGAGGGCATTTCTATAGCTTCAATTTTATATAAAATATGTCATTTACTTGTCATCCCAATGTAGGCCTTGAATTTCCTGAGGCCACTGTTCATGAATATTAGTTAGATTAAGAACTTAGCTTAGAAATGGACAGGTGGAATCTAGGGAACCACCTTCGCGAATTAAGCTGGGATTTTGTTTAAGCATGGTGCAGTAGTGAAACGCTTGGAGAAACTATCCAATATTCAATTAAAAAATATTCGACCAAAACCACTATTCGCTTCAAACTCAAAATCCACTATTCACACATGACTATTCAGATGGTCAGAATCTTGGTGCAAATCATATTTTTTCAACACCAATAATACCAGTGCCTCATTATTTGCCTAGTCTCCTTCCAAAAATTGTACTGTTATGCCTCTATGTGCTTTTCAGGAAAACACTATGCGCAAAACTTGTTCGTACAAGAAAGTAGACATTTTTTTGGTAATCCAGAGTTTTTCTAACTACGTTCTCAAGTACCCAGCAGTGCTCCAGACAACCATTCAGTGCCTTTTCGAGCGTCAAACTCTTTTCGACTGTTCCTATTTTTCATTGAGTGTTTCTAGCTGAGCACATTTGTGTGTCCGATATCATAGACAAAGCTTGTGGGCACCTGAAATTCTTCATCACAGGACTTTCAAAAGGTCCTCAGTTCTCACTCAAACTAACCAAGAGTTTTCCCCAGATCAAAAAGATTAAAAACTCCTCGTGTAGTCCAGTTCACAACCGTGCAGCACATGGCATGGCTGCAAACTGCGTGGCTGTGAATTGGCACAGCTGTGAACAGGCACGGTTGTGAAAAGGCACGGTTGTGAAAAGGCACAGCTGCAGACTGGCACAGTTGAGAAGTGGCACGGTTACGAACTGGCACAGTTGCAAACTGGCAATGTTGCAAACTGACACGGCTGCAAACAGGCATAGGTAGCAAACTGGCATGGTTGCAAACAAGCATAGTTGAAAGTGGTCGGGTTACAACCGGCATAGTTCCGAAATGGCACGGTTACGAACTGGCACAGTTGCAAACTGGCAAGGTTGCAAACTGACACGGCTGCAAACAGGCATAGGTAGCAAACTGGCATGGTTGCAGACAAGCATAGTTGAAAGTGGTAGGGTTACAACTGGCATAGTTCCGAAATGGCACGGTTATGAACTGGGCACAGTTGCGAACTAGTAAGACTGCGAATCGGCACAGCTGTAAATCGACACGGTTGCGAACTGGCATGCTTGCGAACAGGCACGGCTATGAACTTGCCTATCAAAAGGGCAGCGTGGCACATTGACTGAGCAAGATGCCTCACCTTGAGGAACACCTTGGTCTTCCCCATCTGGAAGTCCGCCTTGCCCAGGACGGCGGCTGTGATACGGGCCGTGGCGGCGCGGCAGTCCACCTTGTGCACAGGACCCACGCCGGGGATGAGGAAGCGGTAGCGCTCCACAAACTCCCGGAACGTGTGCCGGATTGGGTAGCCCGCCCTCCGGATGCGAATCGTCTCCATCATGCCCGAGTAACGCAGCTGCTTGCAGCATAGCTCCCGGTCAAACATCTGCACGGGGTTTGAAGCGGTTCGCTGCAGCGGCTGTCGATACGTTCCAGACAAGAGAACGAACTGGAAGGTCGATCCTGATTAAATCACCAAATTCGTCCCCCCCCCCCCCCTTTTCACAACCCTTCCAATCAGCAATCACAATGCTGATGATGGGTCATATTTTTGAATGATGGCTGTCTTTTGACTCAGACACATTTAAAAGCCTCCAATACACTATTTTCACGATTTTTTCGAATGATGGATGAAAATTGTGACATTTTTAATTATAAATCAGAGGAAAGAAAATTTGTGTGTGGGCATCAAATTCAAGTATTAATTTGAAGACTTCTCCAACCCTGGTTGCTCTGTGGCCAAATTTCCTGAAAGTCACAGGTTTTCCTCATTTGCGAACACTACAAAATACCTATGCTAAAAGAGAAAAAAAAAAAAAGTAATGCCATAGAAGTTGTGCATTTCCTCAAGTAACTAAAGGAATTTCATAGTACTAATTTAACTGTTTCTCACCTATTGCAATGAATGTCACCAGTTGATTTTCATAAAATGTTTATGAGGGTGGCAATAAACACTAGTCTATGATATAAACAAAATTGTAACGTGTAGGGTTTAATTCGAGAACTCCAAAAATAGCATAACGAGGGTGCGCTGCATACATTTTATCGACAAGGTTTCACAAGTTTTTATGGAAACAAACTGTTAGTGGCCATCTGCGGTGCAAATTGCAATTCCAAAATCATGTTGGTTGAAGGACAAAAGGGGTTCAATTATCGCAGATGAATGGCTATCTACAGAGTGAACTGCAAGTGATCATTACTCTGCTAGAAAAACAATTGAGTTGCAGATGACTTGAACAAGCTACGTCTACTAGTAGATGTAAGGCTAATTATTAACTTTAGAAAGAAGGCTAGGTTTACCATGGGCTTCTTGTTCTCATTGGGCTTGATGCATCTGATGAAGAAAGGGTGGCACTGACTCAGTGCCTTCATCAACGAATCCAAGGACCTCTTGAACTGGGCGCTCAGGGTGGGTGTCTTCTTGCGAGTGTCTGTTCCCTGGGGACAAAGAAATGGGACAACAGCCATGCCCTGTTCCATGAGCCTCTTTTATACATAGATTTTGCTCACAAATAGCAACTATTAGATTGCAGTGGTGTTGCAATAATTTCCAACCAGTACTGACCGATTTTATGAAATATTTTCTCCCATATGTAGGCCATGAAACTACCCCACCTGATGGAAACAATTATAACATCAACCTCAAAATCTGCCCTTTTCTTTTCCATCTATTAGTTTTACAGCTATAAATTTTTCTTCTTGGAAAATCTACTTCGTGTTCACACACAATTACGAAAAGTTGTACCTCTGCCGTAAAATACCGAGCATCCGCCCATTCCACAATAAACGCCCACCCCTCGATTTCGCAACATTCCGAAAATACACAAAAGACGTATCTTTACATAGTGTTAACCTAAGAAGCGCCAATCTCCCAGTTTTACATGATTGTCTCTGAATTTTGAGTGGGCGTTTGCACAGATTTTACGGTGATTAAATGCACTTAATTTAATGACATTAAATATGTTTGACACTACCCTGCACTAATGTTAAACAACTGGTCCAGGGTGGGCAGTGTGAGCTTGCACCGATAGTGTGCATTTAAATTATAACATTCAACTGTCTTGGTCAAGAGTCAAGACTACCCAAGTACCGCATATGACATGTAGGAGATACATAAAATGCATATTGTATACTATAAATATTTTATATATTTTTCAGACATTATGTTCTAGGAGTTACATCCCAAGATCTCGAAACCAGTGACGTCTCGGTAAAATATGAGCAGACCCAGATCACAAGTCACAAACTATCCAGCTTTTTAAATTTTGTGCACCTCAGAGAATATAAGGCTGATCCAAAAATTGAGCACTCTGGTGGCAACCCGATGCAAACCAGACTGCTACAGCACCGTACAGGCACATCCTTTTATGCAGGAGCAATTGACTTCAGGATGACACAGCCTTGACAAGCCCAACCAGCGATTCGCTGACACAGCCTCGATGAAGTCAACCAGAAATTTGCTGATGCAGCCATGACAAACTCAACCAGCAGTTCACTGATGCAGCCTGGACAAACTCAATCAGCAATGCACTTACACAGTCTTAATGAACTCAACCAGCAATTTGCTGGTACGGCCTTGACAACTCAGCCAGCAGTTTGCTGACACAGCCTTGACAAGCTCCACCAGCAACTCACTGACATAGCCTTGACAAACTCAGCCACTCACCATGCCAATGTCATTGACAAACAGGTTTTGCAGAAACTTGTTGTTGCTGACTTGAATGAGCTGAATGAGGTCGGCGCTGAAGGTGTCCCTGTTCTTCTCGAGGAAGCCCCTGGCATCGTAGAACACCACCCCGGCAAAGTGGCTCAGCCCAAAGGCCGTATTGATGTCCGACTTGGGCTTCAAGTAGTTCTTGTTGGTGCCGTGGGTCTTGTGGAGCTTGTTCAGGAGCGTCTGGTCGGTGCCCTAAGGGAAGAGGCGTCAAGACGCTGCTCATGAAAACTTGTTCCATTGACGAAGCCGCAAAATTTGACGCTCACTCCAGTTCTTTGCAATTCCGGAGTTTGTCACGACAGTGCAACCCCGATCTAGCGTTTTCTTTCGTAATACTATTGTTGGTTATCTCCACCAGGCACCAGCTGCAATTTGAGGTCAGTTCACACATACAGCACAGCATTAGCTCAGTGTCCAATCAACACCAGAAACAGCACTTATGCAGTGCTTGAACATAACTTAGTACTGAAACAAATACAAGTCACCGTCGTCTTTGTAATATGCGCCAATATAGCACAAAGTCGGCACAGCATCAGCGTAAAGCCGGCGCTACTTCTAAAGCTGACCAATAGCGCTGAGGTAGCACTGCGCTGTGTGAACAGGCTTTTACATGACGAATTGGAACCACATCTAGGACACACACAAACCCTGCTCATACTACTACTTTTGATGGCAGCCCTTTTGCTATGCGAAAAAAATTTTAGAACTGGCAGCCGTGTTTAGGGTAAACTGAACTGTGGCACATTTTACACGTGTATATGCCATTTGCACAGGTTCGACATTACACAACCAAGTGCTCTGGGCAAACTCCAGCCGTGGCGCCCCCACCCCTGCCCCCCTCCCCCTCTTTTTATACACCCATATCTACTAGGTACCGGCACCCCATTGTTAGCAAACATGTGAGTAGTGGCTCAACCAGAGCGTTTTGTCAGCCGAGAACCGCATTCCAAAAACGAATGACAATTGTGCACATAGCATTGTGATGGGCACTGTGTTCAAATAAATAAAAAAGCTAAAAAAATTCAATGAAAGGGCACAGTGGTGCCCCCTTATCGATATGCACCCTGTGCGACCGCCCAGGTTGCCCACCCTAAGGCCGGTGCTGCATATACTATCCATACAGTATGCACCGCTGCCCCCTCACACAAACTATGTGACTGGTGCGTGCTACAAAGTGTCGAAAATTAAGTCATAGAGCTGCGAGCCAATGGCAGTGTCTGCTGACCTTGGGGAACTTGCTCTCCTCGTCGATGAGGGCCATGATGTTCATGGGCTTGACGGCGATCAGGTCAAGGCAGTCCTGGTTGTCCACAAACTCAATGTGCTGCCAGTTGATGCACTCCAGGTTGTACTCCTCCTGCTCCAGCTTGAAGATGTGCCGCACAAAGAACTGCTGCAGGTTCTCGTTGGCGTAGTTGATGCAGAACTGCTCGAAGCTGCGCTCGGAGCAAGAATGCCATGGAACGTGCAGAAGGGAGGAAGGAAGCACCGTATGAGCAACATGTCGAGTGAGCCCTATTTGCATAAACTGCTGTTTTGGTAATGAATGCTCAGGACCAAACACCTGGGGAGACACTGGCCAGAAAATGTGGCCATGTCTTACAGGGCAAAGAAGGGCTTGGTAAAGATTGAGAATGTGAGCTAAGCTTAGTGGCACCATGCACAATCATTTATTTGAATCTAATGTGAAGATGGGCCAAAGCAAATTGAATGTCACACTATTTCTGCTTGGACAGTAAAATTTTGTGCAATGTGTCTTCACTCCTCTCTTTTTCAAAATTTGCCAAATTGGATATTGATTCGATTAAATTCGTAGTGTGCTAGCCATAAAACAATTGTGGCAAACCGAGAAACCTATACAAGTATCTGATTCGTGCTGTTCTATGGACAAGCATGGTGGCTCCTCATGAATGCACATGCCGAACTATTAAAGCAAGAGCCGAAAAGAGGCAAGATCACAATCTTTCTATGCTCCCCCAATCCACACCTTCTTTTAAATGATTTTATAAATTTAATTAGTAGAGCATCTTGAAAAGGCTGTCACATTCATAATTTCTACTTCAAATTATTGTAAGCTCCACCACCAAAAGTTTCTCGCAACCCATTACAGATCAACCTAAAACGGTGCCCTCACCTGTTCACCATGAAATTCTCAAAACCGAAGATGTCGAGTACTCCGATGGAGGTTCGGTAGTGGCCCGCGGCTGACTTGGGCTTGTAGATGGCTGAGTTGATCTTGTTGACAATCCAGACAAACATGCGGCCGTAGATGCCCTTCACAAAGGCGTCCCGCACGTCCTTGGACTGGTCCACACTCATGGTCGACACCACCGTGTCCCCATGTGCAAAGATGGTTCGCGTCGAGAGGGCATCGATTAGGTGCTGCTGGTTCACCTGTTGACACAGAAAACAACCTTGTTCAAAGCTTCTCCAGGCTTTTGCGACTCCTAGTATTACATTCTCATCTTTCGTGTTGCCACAACACTTCGGCACATGTTCACTGGCTTTTGAAATCCTGAAATAACACATCTTAACAGTAGCCATTACTGATGCGGAGAGCAAGTTTGTCTGCTTCTTGTGCAGGGATTGCTGATAACATCAAAACGCCAAGGTCTAGTTAGCTGATTGGAAGAATAGTGGGTAGAGCTGAAGGCATCTAGCATTGAAGTCTACCCACTAACCTTCCAATCAATGCCAATCAAAACTCGAGCGTCCTGACGTCACCGCAACCCCTGCGCAAAAAGCAGGCAAACTTGCGCTCCGCATAGGCCACAAGCAAAGTTCCTGCCAGCTATCATTGTCGTGCCATTGTCGTGCCATTTGTAGGTGCCATATTGGAGGGTTTTTGCCATCTTCCATCTGTAGATCTGCATTCAACTAGATTTTTATGATATTAGGACAATGGATTTGTACATTCAATGCGTTACTATTTGGTTTTGCTGTAACGAAGAAAAGAAAGATGGTCACGAGAGTGTAGAAAAGGAATTGTCAGCAAGAGGGTCACAAGAACCATCACTGAAGCAATGAACTGGGCCGACCAGTTTAGTGAATGGACTTCATCAAAGATGTTTCATGAAGGGTTCGGACTGGGCTGGCAATATGTGATCATATTTTAGATCTACGACTGCCACTTTGCCGCGACCAACGTCTCTCAGGCAAAAATATTGGTACAGGAACTCATAGGCGTAGACTAGTGGGGGCAACGGGGCTCGTGCCCCCCTGGTGAGATCCAGGGGGGCAGAACCCCTCCGGGCCCGGGCCTTGATCTTTTTTTTTTGCTTGTGTTTGTTGTTAGTTTGTTTTTGATAATTTGTATTTTGTCTTAAATGTATAATACTTCACCCATGTTTGTGCACCACACAATAGAACGCTAAGTTGTTTGTGGGCACTGGAAAATAAAACCATTATTATTATTATTATTATTATTATTATTATTATTATTTCCGAGACGCTGTTTACGTGCCATGTAACGAGCTTCTAGTAGTAGGATGTAAACAAAATACACGCCCACGTTGCCTTTATTGACATAAATACGTGGAAAATGGAATCCCAGCGTGTACTTGCGTTAGCTTCAATCTCCGGTTCTGGCGAAAACATAACGCGTAGCACCCCCCCCCCGCCGGGGGAACCTCTCAGCCTGCCCCCCGGGAAAATGGAAAGTCTACGCCGCTGCAGGAACTACCTCATTATGGCGGAAACTTGATAGCTGATCATAGGTACACTACATGGCGCTTCTTTTTGCATATGGTATATGTATTACATTGTGTCAGGGAGCACTCATGTGGGACATCAAATTAAGTGGCAAATCACAGTGTGTGACAGTATCATGTCTACAGTAAAAAAGTGCCAGTCTTGCATTTTGGGATAACTGTGTCAAAGTGTGCGTGATTGCAGCACAAGCTTTTTGAATCGGAATGACTAATGTCGTTGAAAAGGTAGCGTTTTCAAAACTAGTCGCATGATCAGAGCTGGTCCAGCAAAAAAGATAGCGCATGATAGTGCATCTGGGAAGAGGAATGTAAAAAAAACAGTAGAAAAGTCAGAAAACGGCAGTGTTCTTTTTTTCTTGACAAAAACACATGACGAGCTTAGCAGAGATTCAAGATGCTTTGCACAAGTGCCTCATAAGCCTACCTCTTACATTGTAACCAAGGCACACCAAACAGAAGTTGCACTCCCAAATAATTTTCCGTGCAACGCACTCACCTCCAAAATTTTGGATGCATTCTGTACACTGCCGGCACTGACAATCTCAACAGCGTCAAGGTTGTCGATCATGGTAGCTGCAGAAAAGGCAAATGAGTAGAGTCATTCCAGATTGCAAGTGCTAAAGACTCTTCCTAGTTACAAACGAGTTAAAGTCAGTCATTCTTGCCCCTCACGTTTGTACTTGATGTTGCCCAAATGGAGCACAATGGCCAAGATCTTCAGGATGTCCCATATCTCATGGTCAGAGAACATGAGCACCTTCATTACGGATCTAATGTCCGCAAACTCTGCCGCGTCGTCCCTGCCTTCGCACGTAATGCTTCCTCCCTTGAACAAAAAGAAAGTAACATAAAAATAACATTCTACAAATATTGCAGAATTATTGACAACAAAAGTCCTACACTGGCAAAGAGAAACCAAAGCTATACTGCATTTCATAGGTTGCTTGGATGTAAATAAAATAAAGAAAGTTTCTCGTGCTGTCATGTCGGCCAATAAGAATGTGTATGGTAAAGTTAAACCGAAGATGATGAATCATTAAAAAGCTAAGGAAATTCAGAAGAATGGGAAGATAACTGGGAAACACCACATTGTGGTTTGAGTAGACTCCTTTATTACGAAGGAACTTGCAGCAACTCTGCAATTAAATGCTACAGTTCTAACATAGATTCGAAAACTTCTGTAGCAGTGAGAGGCTCAAGAAATAAGCCGGTGGCACAAGACATTCATCATTGGCTATGATGAGTGTCACCGGTAGGACTGGAATCAACAACCTACCGTAATTACAAAAGAAACTAATGCACAACCTTTCCTAGTTGAGCTGCCCTTTACATTTTTCTAGGCTATCCTACAGGGAAGGCAGCAAAGCAAAGTAGAGAAGTGATCCCCAGGCGAATGGAGGTGTTACAGAGTCAAAGGGTTCACCTGAGTTAAGTAGTGGTACTTGGAAGCATCCTGGATCTCCAGTTTGGCCTTGTCCTCCTTGCTCAACCCCGAGAGCATGCAGTAGAAGATGTGGTAGTTCCTCTCAGAGTGGGCCTGGAAGTTCAAGCAACATGTACAATAACAATTACGACATTTCTGGGCCCCAGTCCAAAAATCGAAAACCAGCATCTCAGTCGGCCTCGCGGGAGCGTGAATACCCCAGAAGTTTTCTTGCTGGCCCAAATGCTCCAGTTTGAATATAGTACAGTACAGATAAATGCAACTACTATATGCTTCTTTGGCAGAAGGAAACGAAAAAACCATTGGCTCGGATGCTAGACGCGTTGGCTGAATTTACTTCCCGATTGACATTTTAACCTCAGTCTATTTCCACAAAGTGAAAGTATAGTTTACCTATAATCTTGACACAATACATTTTGTACAGCAATTGTTCCTTGTCATCGGGACCTCTGCTAGACGCTGAAACTAGCACTAAGATATTGTCACACTTAAATGAGATCGGTCTTCTCCGACAGTAAAGAGTGGATGTCACTTTGACAGCAGTTATACTCCATTTCACCTTATGATGTACCACAACGGAGGCTACGAATCACCGAGCCACCAGAGTCAATCGATAGGTCGAAGGTGTCGCATGACGTTTTGGTTGGGCGGAGCAATGCACAGAACACGAAGCCACAAGGCACATGTAGAACGCTGGATTGGCTAACATAGCTTGTAGCGATCGTTCCAGTACATCACAAGGTGAAACGGAGTAATGGCAGATAGAATTGTCTTAAAAAACAACTCACACCCTGTGCCCGCACTATGAAAGTATTGCAAATGGAAGATACCAGAAAGAATCAACCTCCTACACTAGGGTCCAATGGGAGCAAACTTGCCTGACTGACGATCCGAGATTTTTCCAGCAGGTACTGCTCAATCTTGGCTCCCTCGATGACACCTTGCTTGTTGAAATGGATGTCGATGTACTTGCCGAACCTACTCGAGTTGTCGTTGCGGATCGTTTTGGCATTTCCAAATGCTGCAGTGACAAGAGAGAGCAAAATAAACCAACGACATTAAAGGATTTGCAGGTACCTTGAGAGTGGTCATCGACACGAGGAAAATGGCTAGAATCGGGCATGCGGCGCAAACATATTTCCAGATCCCGGTGGTGGTGCTTGCAGGCTTGATGGCTGAAAGCTATGGAGGCCATACTGGGCCAGACTAGACAAGACAGCCAAGCTATTTTCTACATCACACCAAATACACCTGCCAGATGCAATAGCCAATAGTATAATACTAAAATGTAAATGTAAAGTTCAATGGCAAATAGGTACCTTAGTTGTCTTAGAGGTGTTGAGGATAACACAAAACACTTATTAAGAGAAATGTAAAAGTATACTGAGAAATACTGCATAATATAAACTTCCATCTGTGCAAGATAGAGCCCTTTATTTTTCTAATTAATGTCACAGTTGGATAGAGCAAATGAATCATGCATAAATTTGGCTCAAACGAATGCCAATTTGTGTTTTGACAGAAGTACCTATCTTCTGATTTTGGGAGAGCAGTTGCTAAGTGTCTTATAGCAGCTTAAAACTTCAAGGCAACTACAGCATTATAAAACCTGAAAACAGCGCAAAATACATGAAGGACAAGAACGAGAAGTGAACAAACACAACTCCACTACTTTCTTCATGCTTGTACCAATCCGAAGAGGTATTCAAGCCTATTAAATTCAAAGATCTTATAAATATGTACAGAGGAAAAGTTTATCAATCAGGTAGTGTTGTGTGAATATTCGAATTTTCAAATAGTCGTTTTAAATATTAGGTTTATTATTCGATATTCGCTTCGAGGTGAACTACGATATTCATACTTCTTGAAGTGTTGATCATGGCGAGGTTAGCCTAGTTGAGTGCGCCTTGTCACCGAGCACCTGTGTACTGCGGGAAGCAATACCCGTGGAGCCCGTGAGCTCCGCAGGTATTGCTTCCCCACAGTGCACAGGTATTCGGCGAGAAGTGCACTCAACGGGGCTTACCTGCCACGGTTATGCAAAAGTTATGTTAGGCACAGCACACGTTCATCATTCATGCTCTTTTTTTTTTGGGGGGGAGGGGGGTCAATTTTGAAATAGAAGAAAGAATATTTGCATATAGCTAACAGATTCATGAATCCCCTTGATTAGGATAGCTGCAACAAATCTGTCGTTTACCTGCCACGGTTCATATGTAGTTATATTAAAATTAAGTGAGCTTAAAAGGAGACGTGGAAGGTAGGGAACAACGTTCACAAGTTCAGCAGAAATTTTGTTTTAGCATGGTGCACAGTAGTGAAAAGCTTGGAGAAACTATTAATGCGAATAGCATTCTTTGGCTACTTCACGCACTTTTCGTCTATGTATCTATCTGGCTATCTAACCTCTTACGCCGCGGTCGATAAATAAATAAAAAGACCGGCGCCGGCTGGGATTCGAACCGTTGACCCTTTGATCAGCAGGCAGACGCGCTAACCACAGAGCTATGAAGGCAGTCATTCAACGCACTTTAAACGGTTGTTTATATCTTTACCATAGGACGCGCTTTACAGCGCTGTCACAGCTAGTCGGTGCGCGTCCATGCACGAGGGCTCATTCCGCTCTCGTGAGGCTGAGCACGGTCGCTAGCTCACCCTCTCCCGCGCTCGGGAGAGGGTGATGTAGCGGCCGTGCTCAGCCTCACGAGAGCGGAATGAGCCCTCGTGCATGGAATGCGCGCGCACCGGTAGCTGTGACAGCGCTGTAAAGCGCGTCCTATGGTAAAGATATAAACAACCGTTTAGAGTACCGTTGGTTGAGACTAGCTGAGACGCCAGAAAGTCTGGTCGGTACCATTTTGAGTGTTTGTGCGTATGGCGCGTGCTTTGCTCGCCTTCCTAAGTGACACAAACGCACGTGCCGGGCTGCGGAGATCGTGCGCAGGGCTGTGAAAGTGTCAACAAATTTAGAATCGCCTCAAGAGTGGGCTGGCGTATCTAGAGTGTGCCGGCCACCTGACGAACGCGCATAACTCCGCACCGTTTGATGCTATTCGCATTAACGTAGATAATCATTCCCAAAGGATGGGTTCTGCTGATTTTTTACCTAATATTCGATTAGACAAGATTCGACCAAAACCACTATTCGCTTCAAACTCAAAATTCACTATTTGCACATGCCTACAATCAGGCATTCAAGCAGGACCCACCTTCCAAGATAGGGTTGGCTTCAAGGATTTGCTGCTCAATCCAGGAGTGTTGTCCGCTTATGGCCGCCAAATACTGCAGGATCAGCTTTGTGCTTTCTGTCTTGCCAGCTCCACTCTCCCCACTATGCAACACAAGTGGAAAATAATGCCATGTACCATGAAACCATGAATGGAACTTGAAACCATGGGTGGAGGTAGCACTTAATGTAGCATGCCATGTGCTTTCATCTGCACAACAAAACAGCTTTGAATCTGAATCAAGACAGAGAAAGTATGTTAAGATATGTAACCTATATATATTTTAATTAAATGACTCATTTAGCAGAAACGTTCGATTCCTTGAATATTGCAGTTTGTACACTTGCTTAGAAGCTTGCAATAATAAATTTACAGTGCCACATCAAGCCCTGCAGACGAAATCAAATTTCTGTGAAGTATGCTCTGCAGCGCACTCAACGGCCTAAACCTCGCCCAAATTTAATCTAGACTGTCCTGATAAAACACAATTTGTAAGAAATGAAGAGAAACAGATGTCTGCCTCTTTCTGGGCCTCTGGCCTTAGTTTTCCTACTTAGTAATTCATTTAATTTGCAACTAAGGTAGCAACATGCTCATCAAAACTGATCAAGATATACCACTGACAAGGATTACAACAAACATGCAACTGGAGACTAATATAATACTCAAGGCTTTGCTATCTTCAAAATGCAGTTCTAAATGTTTACAGGTAGTGTGGCTCAGCCATTTGACTTCTCCAGAAGACAGCGTCTCATCCCGCTTAATTAAGGAACCATTGTGTCAACCATATACTGAGGAAACTGTAGGAGTGAAGTGTACTCCCCAAGTCTCATTTATGCAGCCCTTGTGCAGGGAAATACTTTTCCATAACCATAGAAGACTATGCCTTGACATATAGTCGACTATTTCAGAGAGCCCAAAACAAAAAGAAGCTTCCTTCGATTGCGGAGCAGTTAACCAAAATGGTGACAATAGATGAGTTCGATGCCACAGTGGACAGAGAGAAAGGTTGAATCAAAGCTGTTCTTATGTTAAGTTGCACAACGATATTACTGTATCTGTCATGTAGAAGAAACAGTTTCCATTTACTTGGAGACTTGGAGGCAGTTCAGAGCCTGTAAACAAGGAGGGGGAAGGGGCGGACCCACCTGATGATGACGCACTGGTTGATGTGAAACCTCTTCATGTTGGTGTAAGCATTGTCGCCAATGGCAAAGATGTGTGGTGGCAGCTCTCCAATCTTCTTGTCCTTGTAGAGCTTGATCTGCTCCGCAGTGTAGATCGGCAGGATCTGGTACGGGTTCACCGCTACCAGGATCGAGCCCGTGTAAGTCTAAGAAAAAAAAAGGAGGGTTCCACTTAACAACTTGCTAACAAAAGCTAAAATGAAATATCTTTCTTCTTTTTTATAATCGGTTGATTCACTCAAGAGTCACGATATTCATAAATTTTCTTTATAGTTCTTCGCAGTCAATTATAGGTTATTCTCCGCTACCTCTCATCACTGCTGGCATAATCCAAAAGTTATTGCTTTCCAAACATCTTTGATTCCATCGATCATGGATACAAATTTTCTTATATCCTTGTCATGCTGGTAAACACAGCAATCAACTTTTTTCTAATCAAAGTACTGTCAAAGTTTTTGCTTTTTTGCCGTTACTAGCAAGGTAACTATACATTTTGAAAATTAAGTTCCAAGACTTGAATTACACTCAGTCATGAAGACTAGAAGCAAAACTGCAATAGAACCACCTGGTATATTTATGAAAATGTGATAATAAAAAATGAAAGTTGTTTACAACTCCCTGTAACGCCGAATTAGAGCGCAGCTCTTGAGGAGGAGGGGAAGGTACAGAGGGGAGGCTATGCCCTCCTCCTCTCCCTGCTCGCCTCTCATTTAGGGGAAAATTTTCCCCGCTAAATTTAGCGGAAATTTTTCCCGCTAAATTTAGCGGGGAAAATTTCCCGCTAGATTTAGCAGGGAAAGTTTCCGCTAAATTTAGCGGGGAAATTTTCCCCGCTAAATCTAGCGGAAAATTTTCCCTGCTAAATCTAGCGGAAAATTTTCCGCTAAATTTAGTGGGGAAAATTTCCCGCTAGATTTAGCGCGGGAAAATTTTCCGCTATATTTAGCGGGGAAAATTTTCCGCTGGAGAAATTTACCCATTATGCACCGCGCAATTACGCCGAAGGTGACGGCGACGCCACTCAAGCCGGAAACGGGCACCTAAGAGCTGCGCTCTAAAAATATCAATAATCACTAGTACCAGTAATGTTCACTGGGTTGCTACTGATAAATTGTTAAATTCCTTAGAAATCAAACCTTGGGAGATTCTCTATATAAACTGGGGAGCATGTTGGTTTTTGGACAAAGACGACAGAAAGAAAAGAATTGCGAGTGAAAGAAGAAGCATCTGTCCCTTTCTGCCATCTTAGGGAGATTCGCAACATGCTTAAAAGCTACAGCAGGTTGACAGATCAGCTTACGTATATGAGGTTCTCGTTGTAGCGAATCAGGAGGTTTCTAAGTATGCCAGCCTCGTGAAGATCTCCTAGCGATATCATGTCCTCCACTCCTTGAATCGACGTCGGGTGCATTGCCTTGATGCGCCTCTCCGGCGTGAGCCATTGCTCCTGAAACATTGATGCACACCACAAATTCACACAAATAGATTACAAGTAAAGGTCTCCCGTCTTCCAATCTGACCCTGAGTTATAAGACAAAAGCGATATGCCAACTCTCTGGTACATGATTCGCTCAGTCACTCAAAGCTCTTCAAAAATATATACTTTCTACTATTAAAATCAAAATAAATTGATAACTGGTCTTTGATAGGGATGTCGTGAACCTGCCCAGGTTGGAGTTCGACCAAGTTCAAACTTTCAACGTGATGTTCCACAAAGGTTCGACTGAATTAAACTTTTGTCCGCATGTGCGAAAATTAAAGAAAAAAAACAGTTGACTCCACCTGGCGGAGGAAAAGTGCAATATTTGTTGGGTGTATTGGCATCACTGGTTCACATTACTAACTAACGAAAGTATTAAAAGCGCATATTTATCGCTTTTTTATGGTTTAAACATTGGCAACCATTTTATAAAATACAAAATAAACTTTCTAAATTATTTGTTTCCCAAAATTCGAAATATTTGTGTAGAAGCCAGGCAACACTGTCCATAAGTCGAACTTCTTCAAACTTTAGTGAAAGTTTTAAGGTTCTTCGACGTCAAAATTGAGGTTCAACAAAAGTTTGTTACACCCCTAGTCTATGATGTCATGTTCCCCTTTTATATAGCCAAACACAGTAATCTCAGAATGTGCAACGATTTGGTGGGTGAATCAGTGTGGCAGCACAGAGACCTCGGTGAGCCCCACCTTGCCGTCATCGTCGATGACCTGTATCCTCCTCCCTTCTGCTGAGGCCACTCGGGCCCCGATGGCAACATCAAATTCCCTTTTGGCCTGGGGCTCTATCCAGATGTAGTCTCCCTGAATAAAGAAAACAAAAAAAAGAAAGATGTCAGTCCTCAGATGCACCAGCCCTTAGGTGCATCAACCCTCAGATGAATCAGTCCTCACGTGCACAACCCACAGTTGCATCAGCCCTCAGAGCACAGATGTGCATCAGCCCTTAGACCATAGAGGCATATGAGCCCCCAGATGCATTGGCCTTCAGATGCATGAGTCCTCAATGGATGAGCCCTCAGATGCCCAAGCACTCAGATGTGTCCTCAGACATGTTAGCCTTCAGATGCATGAGCCTTCAGATGCCCGAACCCTCAATGCATGAGCCCTTATATGCATGAGCCCTCATATGCATGAGCCCTCATATGCATGAGCCGTCAGATGCATGAGCCAGCTCAGATGGAACAGCCTAGATGCCAGCCCTCAGATGATCAGCCAGAGCACAGCCTCAGATGCATGAGCCCCTAGATGCATGAACCCTCAGATGCATGAGCATTTAGATGCATGAGCCCTTAGATGCATGAGTCCTTAGATGCATGAGCTACTCAGATGCATGAGCCCTCAGATGCATGAGCCCTCAGATGCATGAGCCCTCATATGCATGAGCTGTCAGATGCATGAGCCAGCTCAGATGCAAGAGCCCCCAGATGCACGAGCCCCCAGATGCACGAGCCCCCAGATGCACGAGCCCTCAGATGCATGAGCCCTCAGATGCATGAGCTCTCAGATGCATGAGCCCTCAGATGCATGAGCCCTCGGATGCATGAGCCCTCAGCACATATCAGCCCTCAGATGCGTAAGCCCTCAGATGCGTGAGTTCTCAGGTGCATGAGTTCTCAGGTGCATAATTCCTGAGATGCACGAGTCCTCAAACGTGTCAGCCCTCAGATGCAAGAGGAACCTGGGGCTACCGTGTTTTGCTGTGCTGGCCGGGGTGTAGATAACCAATTAATTTTATTAATTAAATACAAGGGTTTAAATATTTACATTGTCTATACCTCGTTTCAGCTTAAGTCCAGATGCAGCAGATGCGACAAGCACGAGCATGTGGCCCTGAACAGTGCTTGCACTTCACAAGCGCACGTGCTTGGCAGGGATGCTGAAAGCCCGGAGCTCGGGCTTGTAGCTTCAGCTGCGTCTAGACTTCAGCTCAAACGAAGTAAGCAAATCAAACATTTCTTATTATGACAATAAAGCAAAAAGTATATATTTCTGACCGAAGGGGATATTTTCTTTAGATTGACTTTGAAGTTGTCTTGAGGAGTTTACTGCAACATTATGGTCCTTTAATAATGTTGTGATATAAGAGGTGTCTCAGCATCTTTTGCCTTGAGTTATCACAAGGAAAAGTACTACTGTCCAGACCGGTTATAACACAGTTGGTTATAATGAAACTGTGGCTACAGCGAAGCGATCACAATTTCCCACTTCCTTTTGCACTTTGTTATAACTGAAGTCGGTTATAGCGAAATAGCAGATATAGCGAAGTTATTTCCGATTCCCGGTGAGTTTGTTATAACCGATCTCAACAGTACCTGGAAATACAGGTGAAAAAGGCTTTTTGGATAGATGGGGAAGTAAATCAATAGCAACTGGCATACTGCAGATGCTGCAGCAAATAACATGTTAATTTCTTCTCAAATGACACAGCCTCAAAATAATTCAACACATGATGCCTCGTTCCAATGGCTAAACAGATCAATGTGTGAATAACAGGCAGAGCATTGGCAAATGAACCTCAACATCTAACAGAATTGCATGCACATTGCTTTCCAGAAAAATGGCAATTAAGGTCAATTATAGATGTTAAATATTACTTTAATATTTTACTTAGTGAACTATCATAGTTGTGTTTTGTAACTGGGTAACGACCCATAGTCGATGACAGGTTAAGAGTGAAGTACTACATGCAAGCTCCTCTCACAAAGCCCTCCACTCTTTCCATTTTGGCAGAGCAAATGCTGGAGAGGAGGCAAGGGGACTCACCTCCTCTCCAGCGTTTGCTCTGTTAAAATGGAAAGAGTGGAGGGTTTTATGGAAGGAGCTTGTCCTGTGCTCTTAACCTAGTATTTCCATTTAATTGGTATTCTGTCTTCAAATTCCTTACCTTTTTCCTTCTCAAATAAATTGAATCAAACCAAAACATCATACATTCACTGAAGTAAAAAAAAAAGAAAAGACGTTTACAGTTTTCTGTAATGCCAAATTAGAGTGCAGCTCTTGAGGAGGAGGAGGGAGGGTATGGAGGGAGGGTATGCCTCTCCTCCCTCTCCGTACCCTCCCCTCCTCCTCTCCTGCTAACCTCCCATTTATTGGGAAATTTTCGCTAAATTTCCTCGCTAAATTTAGAGGAAAAATTTTCCTGCTAACTTTAGCGGGAAAATTTCCGTGCTAAATTTAACAAAAAGCAAATTTCATTGAGGCTAAATTTTGCAAAAAAATGTTCCCGCTAAATTTAGCCGAAAACTTTTTCCCTGCTAATTTTAGCAGGGAAATTTTTCGCTAATTTTAGCAGGAAAATTTCCGCTAATTTTAGCGGGAAAATTTCCCGCTAAATTTAGCGGGGAAATGCCCCATAATGCAACACGCGCGATTACCTTGACGGCGACGCCGCTCAAGCCCGAAATGGGCGCCTAAGATGCACCAAACATACTTCTGAGCTGAACAGTTCACACAATGATCATGTCTGGTTCATGTAATGTTGTTCACACAATGTTCATGTCTGGTTCATAATTTCTTCAGCATTAATGTACTTTACAGTCCACATTCCGTTTCTCTAGGGTGGCCACCTTCCTGCTATCGAAATGCGGGACACGCGGGGCAAGGAGGGCGGGGGCGGGGGCGGGGGCGGGGGGGGGTTAGAAGAAATTTATTAGTAGGCACACAACGAACCGAGGCTCTGTTAACACATTTATTATCCTGTACTGTTTATACACCTGCTAATTTTATTGCAGCAATTAAGCTCAAACAATTTCCACTCTCACTGATATATTTTTAATGCCAAACGTGTTATTAAATTTGTCGAAGTTGAAAACATAAAAATCGACTGTATCAGAACTTAATGCATCAACTGGAAATAAGAAACAATAAATTTTTTTCGGGTTATTGTTTCCTGTCAACGCTCACTTTTATCAGCATGGTCCTACACAAATTTTCAACATCATGTTCTTTTTCTACTTTTGCAAATGTGGCTGTCTTCACTAAAAAAAAAAAAAAGTGCAGCAACCCTTTCGCATTGATAGAGCAATTTGAAAATAATTACAATATTTTATAGTTAAACTTTTGGCGAGCAATCTTTTTTTTTCAATATTTTGCCACAAAAGGGAGAGCTCAGCGCCACAATGGCGCATGCGCGTTCGAAGCTCCTGCAAGAACGACGGTCGCTTCCCGCAATGCTCGGATAAAAAAGTAGCATACCATTTCGGTTCACACGATTGCCAGCGACCTCCGCGCTTAGCCGTGCCCTGTCGTTCGGCAGCACCATGGGTTGCGAAGTGAATTTTGAGACAGTGTGAAATGCGGGACATTTTGAAGATTTGGGAATTTCTCGCAGGACGCGGGACATGAGCCCTCAATACGGGACAGTCCCGCGAGTCGCGGGACGGGTGGTCACCCTACGTTTCTCCTTACGATCTACCGCAACGAATTATGTTGCTCAATCCAACCCTCCACGCGTGCCACGTGACTTCAGCGCGTCACTCCACCCATGCGGAAGGTCATGCGACACCCTCCAGGAGACTTTGAGATCATCGTGCGAATAACAGGTAGTGCTTAATTAGGGCAGAACATTGGCAAATGAACCTCAACATCTAACACAATTTCGTGTACAACCTCCAGATTTTTTTTTTTTTACAATATTGCGCAAACGCCGACTGGCCGGTGGATCAGCGCTTTGTCGCAGCGTGAAACAGCAGGTCAGCGAGACTATGCGCGTGTGGCAGAAGGCACACGCCTAGCCTCTGCGGAGTTGCTGTTTCACGCTGTGATAAGGCGCTGATCTACCGGCCGGTCGGCATTCGCGCGATATATTAGGCAAGGGGACTCGCCTCCCCTCCAGCGTTTGCTCTGTTAAAATGGAACGAGTGGAGGGCTTTGTGGGAGGGGCTTGTCCTGTGCTCTTAGCCTAGTATTTCTATTTAATTGGTTTTCTGTCTTTAAATTCCTTACCTTTTTCCTTCTCAAAGAAATTAAATAAAACCGCAACATTATACACTCGCTGAAGGGAAGAAAAATTGCACAAACATATTCTGAGCTGAACAATTAACACAATGTTCATGTCTGGATCATTTCATATGCGCATAATTTCTTCAACACTAAGGTACTTTACAGTCTATAGACGCTTTGCAGCAGCTGTGCATGGGCGCCGCCATAACTGACCTTCAGTTTTTGTTTCCTCTTAATTCGTTCACTTTACTTCATCATTACCACAGCAGGATACGTTAGTGCGATGTCAGATTCTGCTGTGTCCTTCTCCCCTGCATAGTCCTTTGTGGAGGCTCGTCAATGCCCGCTCCAGTGGCTCGGTGTCTCGATAAGACAAGAGAAGGTCAGAAATGGCGGCTGGAATCTGGCGCGTGTGCAAAGCGTCACCGCAACGAGTCATGTTACCTAATCCAACCCTCCACGCGTGCCATGTGACTTCAGTGCGTCGCCCCGCCCAAGTGGAAAGCCACGTGACACCCTCCAGGAGACTTGAAGCGTCCGTTGTGGCACATCGTAAGCAAAAGTAGTGCAGTCTTTTAGTAGTCAAATCCCACTAGGACTAGGACTTATGAGTCATGTTGCCCAGACAGGCAACTGACGCAAGAAAACCTCGACTCACCCGTGTAACTATGACCATCTTGGCAGCAGGAGTCCAGCATCAAAGCTTTAAGTCCTGCCTGCAAGAAAAAAAAAACATAAGCCCATCGTTCTACCCATTGCAATGTTGCCAACAAAATCGTCACACAGAAAAAAAAATCCTCCACTTGTTACAGTTTTAAATAAACATGAGACGAACGGAGAGAACCGGATGATGTCAAAAATTCTCGCGTGCAACAGACTAATGAAAGAGCTGTCAGAACGGTTTTCACGATGCATAACAAGAGACGATGACGGGTCGTATTCACTGTTCACGGTTGGAAAGATTATGACACGTCAAAACGGAGCGCTTCAGAAAGCTTTCCTTTCAGGGAAACAAAGAAGGCGGCGGCCATTCATTTCTAGAGTGTTCCTGAAAACCACTCTTCTTAGCAGAGAACAAATTCAAAAGACGAGAAGACGGGATGATATAAAGATGTTCTCAAACTGTATTATATCCTCAAAAATGCATCGCGTTGCTTGAGAGCACAAAACAAAAACAAAAACAAACGCTTTGTGTTAAAAAAAGAAGAAAAAAAAGTTTGCAGTGTTTTTACACTGCAGAAAAAAAACTGTAGACGCTGAAGGCTGAGAATTTGCCTACTGGTAGCCCCCAGCGGAGATAACCAGATGTAGCACAATGCAGACATTTCAGTCCACCCTGTTATCAAAAAACAAAACAAAAAAACATAGGAACAATTTTGAAAAGTGTAGTGTCTCCTCCTACACTAGGCAAGCATAGCACTCTGTCAGCGACCAACGCTAAAGAAATTATATCTTGGATGTTTAGACGTCGAGGTGTCTGTCAGTCTTTCGCAGAGAGGGCTGCATCTGAATTTTTTGACTGGTTGTACCTGAGGGCGGGGGAAAGGAAGGTGGGAGAGGAAGAAGCAGACACAATGCTGGCGAGGGAGGGGGTTTCCTCCTCCCCTCATCAGCGTTGCATCAATTTCCTCCTCTTTCACCTTTCTTTCCCTCGCCCTATCTTCTTGAGTTGTCATGGTTGTCACCGACTCTAGTGTACAACAAAGATTTGTGTCAGCCTTTCATGCCACTGCATAAAGAAATAAAAAAAAAAAAAATGTCACAAGGTGTAATGTTGGGTTAGTTGGCTTTAGCATAGTTTGAGTAAAAAACAGTGCCAAAAAGCGGAGGACTAGAACACAAACACAGCACTGGCTGAAAACGTTACTCCTGCACGAAGCAGGTAAACAAGAAAAATAAAAGGTAGGAAAAAAAATCACGCTGTGTTTGTGTGCTCTTTCTAATCCTCTGTTTTTTTTTTTCATGCTGTTTTTTTTTTTTTTCGGAAGCAATAGATGTCTATGGATTAATATTGTATTGACTTCGGCTAAATGGTTGTAAAAGTATATACACCGCAGAGTAATGGCTCCAGCTCTGCCACCTGCCGAGAATGTGCTGCTTCATGTAATACCTGCACAGCAGTGCCATAGCCAGGAAAGTTCTTTCAGGCGGAAGGGGGCTGCTGCACTGATGCTCTATAAGCCCCCCCCCCCCTGCACGCACACGCACACACGCGCGCGCCGCACACACACACACACACACACACACACACACACACACACACACACACACACACACACACACACACACACACACACACACACTTAGAGAACTGGCTAAATTAGCATTTCCAGGAGGTTATACATATAATCGATATATCTCACTACCATCGGGTGACAGAGTATAAAAGTAAAGATGCACACTTCGAATGTTCGAACTGCGGTTTTCCCATCAGCCACGGTCAATACAGTGGATTAAGAGTCACTAAAGCGGCACTTGAGATAATATTTTTGTGGCACAAACTCAATTTACGTGCCCTAAGCATCGGCTTTCTTTTCCCTATTAAAACCGAGACCAAACATCGCGAAAAGGGTGCGTGTCACAATGTGTCGTAGCCCCCCCCCTCTCCCCATCAGGAAAACAACACTGCAGCAGCCGTCACCATGCAGATAACTTTGCCAAAGTTTTGTAAACTATTTTTCAAGCCCCACCCCCTCCCCTTCTGACACACACAGAAGTTAAGGCAGCCTGCGTGGGTTTCCAGATTAGACTCCATTACAGCTTCTTCTCACTTCCTTTATTTTTCAATGTTTAGGTAAGACATGTATTCCGAAAATGTAGTTAGTTCGGGTAGCTCAGGGTGGTGCAGCTGGACGGGAATGGAGGGAGGGGAAGGGGGGGGGGGGTCGCTGCGGGCCACGGTGCTGTCACTGGCTCCAGGATAACGAATATCGAGATCATTTTTCAATTTGCTGCACAGAGGCTACAGAAAATCGTTTTCAAAATATCGCCGAAGCCCCTCCTTGCCGGAGCGTGACGTCATACAAGGAGTGTTCGGAATCTCCGCTCTCGCGTATCCTCGGCGCCTATCAAACCTGCGCACGCGTACTCTCACTACTTTCAAAAAAGACGTCACAATTGTAAGATTTTTTTTTTTATCTCAGTAGTTACCTGACTTATGGATAGAAGGTGCTGACGTACCAGCCGCAAACTGCGTGGCTTCAATTTGGTTGGTTTCGGTTTCAGCGCACTCGCAGCTTCGTTGGTGTGGTATGTCCTTTTTGCCTAATCTCGTGATACAATTATGTTAGTTGTAGCACACAACCAATGAAACAGTGGCACTGAACCACTCTGAGAACTATGTAATGGTTTTAAGCCAAAATTGATGACTTTTCTTTGCAAACACGTTATCAAGAATCTGGTCATGTTCGTTCGTTAATTTCGGCCACAGGGAAAGAGCAGGTCGACAACCCGGATAAGCAATATGCTAACTGAGAAAAACAGATGAACTCGCAAGTTTACTGAGCAATGTCTTAGCTTTGCGGACACCGCATTTTTGATAATTTAGCTAGGCTCGAAAAAGCTCCCATAATGACGCAACTAATCTAAAAAAAAAGTGAAATTGTCTCGTTTTTTTTTTAATGAAATTAAGTATTTGAGAAATATTTCGATAGTCTATCCTAGGCGGTGGAGGAAATCGGCCCTTTTATTGGCCCTTTTAAAGTATTCATTAACATCATTTCACAATGCTCGCCAATTGAAATAAATTATTTGTTATACCTTTGCTTACTGCGTGCTCAGAATATAAGTGGCAGGCCAGTCAAGTGAAGTGTGAAATTTATGTTCTTCTAAAAGTTGCCGAATGAAATTAATTAAATGGCGCAACAGAAGTCATCTCCAGCAACACCAAGCACCAGTTCATGGACCTGTGTAGAAGAATATTTACTTGGACTGAACGGATGCGCTCTGTACATTTCGGCATCACCAGCCACTGAAAGCAAAACAAAACCATATCCGGTATCGAGAACAACGCTGCGCTCGGGCGATTTCCATACACACGACTTTTTTTGGCGTTACGTCGGTCCCCAGGCGCTCTCAATTTGTATGTTATTTTAAACTCGGGAAGTCCCAGTTTTTGTGTTCAAATTAATCACTTTAATTAAATTTTGATATCCGAAAAAAAATGATTAAAGCACCTAAATGACTCTAAACATGTCACCGAGTAGTGGGTGTAGTTTCTTTAAATTTATAAATAAACGGATCAAGCGAATGTTTCTGTCTCAAAAACGATGAGTATCTAGGTGAAATAATATAAACAAACAGATCACCTGAAGTTGAGGTTACCACTATTCCGAGCATCAGATAAAATACAAGTTAAACATTCCGTCGCCAATCTTATATATATCTTACATATAATCAAAAGCAATTGTTTTCAGTATCTTATGAAGACAAAGCACGATGCTTCCAGGAAGCACGCATAGTGGCTTTGTACGATGATAATTCCTAAGCAAACCTTCGTTGTCATAAGTAATGTACTTTGAACCGTTGCGCTGTCCTAGAGTCACCTACATACTCAATCTGCGTAAGTACTAATTCATATGGCCCCTTGAGCCTCTTCACATGCATCCGGCCCGCCGAGGTGAAACTAGTGAAAACATGTCATAAAATTTGCTGCAGAGGTTATGCACACATTAATGGAATGCAGTTAGGTGGTAGCAGATATAAGGATCAGAGGCCACTTTACAGAGCAAGGCAAGAAACGCGATGAGAAACACGAATACAATGGCTTCGCCAAGGCGCGGAGAGGAGAGCGGAGCGAAGAGTGTATGAGCAGCGTGACGGCGGCTTTAAAAGGGCGCTCCAACGATAATCAAACTTGTGCCCTTTTTATGCTGAGGCGTCGTTCTGTCTGTCGTCATGCACGGCGGGGACAGGCAACGCCGGAAGGCCCACTTCCTGGACAACCCTGTCCCCATCGGACTTCCGATTCGCGGGGACAGCGATCGCGAGAGGAGGTCGCCGACAACGGACGCCCAACCAACCGCGAACTTGGCCAACTGCCAGCCGAACAGTGGGCCACAAAAAAGAATCGAACAAAGACAAACGACGACGAAGAGAAAAGAGCCGTTGACCGCTGGACCACGGACGGACGGTGCCAAGTGTCCATTGTCCAAGGGGTGAGAGGGAAGGAAAGGGAAGAAGAGGGGAGCGTCGGGAAGAGGAACTACGGCAACCCTGGTCACCCCTAAGCTGACAGTGCGGTGGACGCTACGTGCTCGTTGGGCCAGTCGTATACGGCTATCTTTGGCCACGTGATCGCACTCCTGTCCTGTCCCACACGCAGAGGCACATTATGACAACGCCTCCTAGGGCTCTACCACAGTTCATCCCATGGTCACTTCATCCCAGGACAGTTCATCCCGGACACTTCGTACCAAAGATATTTTATTCCGCGATGTTATAACGTTTATCAAAAGACCTTTCAGGGACGGTTAGGACGTTTTGTATGTGTCCCCTTTTTCGTCCGTCCGTCCGTCCGTCCGTCCGTCCGTCCCCCCCCCTGTCTCCGGTTTGTCAAAAATGTATAACATAAACCAGGTCGCCTGTCTATTCTATCTTCAACGCCTTATACCAGGACATTTCTTACCAGCAAACTTATGCAGAATCTAATGTCAAAGGTTCAAAATGCCCGGGTACGGAATGTCCTCGGGATATCTTCGGTATGAAGTGTACGGGATGAACTTTTCGGGATCATGAAGTGTCTGGGATGAAGTGAGTGGACCCCGCCTCTTAGACGACAAGGCTGTAGCGCTGAATTTAGGCGTCACCTACATATACTGGAAACACACAAGGGTACCGCGTGCGGCTGACACTCATGCCCAATGAGTGAGAACAAGCCCCAGCCCAGTGTCTTGCGCTTTTGATACTGATCAGCTCGTAGCCTCGGGACTCGGCACGCCCGGCGTGCACCTTGTGCGTTTGTTTATCCGCTAAATGCGTTCACGTGCTTTTGTTTCCCCTCGACCTCAACCGAAGACGGTGCGCGCTTGGCTGCCCCGTCAGCGCGCATTTCCCCTGGGCGTTCTCTATGTTACCCTCCGATTTACGTGTTCCTCCTTGTCGTTGAGTGCGCCAAAGACACACTTTGGAAAACTTGGGTGACAGGTTAATTAAGAGTAAAGTGGAAGCCCCTCCCACTTCTTTCCACCTTAGCAAAGCAAACGCTGGAGGGGAGGCGACCTCCTCTCCAGCGTTCGCTCTGCTAAAGGGGAGAGAGTTAAGGAGAGCGCGCTGCCATCTTTGTCTATGAGCATGCACTGCAGCTCTGTTGTGTTGTGCATGTGCCAACAGCTCAGTGACTCGGCACTTTTAGCCCAGGTGATACTCTCTGACGTCACTCCACTGTGGTGGCGCTGGTGTAGGCACTGCGCATGCGCAGAAGCTTTTCGCGCGAATCTGGTTCCTGCGCAGGCGCAGTGCCCCCAAAACGCAGGCTCGTTTGTAAATGGCAGGGAGGCCGTTGATTGGTTCGGCGAGCGCGTAGCTCCCTCCGAACTGTCAGCTTAGGGGTGAATGGATTCCGAACGTCCACCGCCAGTTCTGAGCGAGGGTT
Source organism: Ixodes ricinus (assembly GCA_037355805.1). Classification (NCBI taxonomy): domain Eukaryota; kingdom Metazoa; phylum Arthropoda; class Arachnida; order Ixodida; family Ixodidae; genus Ixodes; species Ixodes ricinus. The sequence continues at coordinate 58,675 of JAZHYW010010121.1, read as the reverse complement.
TCGCGTACAAAGCGATGCCGCTGCCATTCTGAGCGGCAAAGTACAGTAGCGGACGGCGGATGGTAATTGCCAAGGCCGGAAACTGGGGCAAGTGCCGTCCACGGACGGTCGGCCCTCGGTCGGCACGAAAAAGGGAGAGCCCGAGACAAAAGGGCGGCACGAACAATGGCCTTGAGAAAGAGGTCCTCTATGTGTTCTGCTACTTTACAATAGGTTGACCGTCGGTCGAGCATTTACCTGTTTATTTTTTATAACATCCCCCACTATACTTTTAACTGTTGGTTCCATTATCAACAAATCTCTTGCGTGCTTTTTTTCTTCTCGCATTGCGTGTTGTTAGCGACAACACTGTCAACCATGAAGTCTTCAAAAAGTTCGGTACCCGCCTTTTTATAGCCTCAACCGCTTCGTGAAATTCACAGCAGCGGGAGCGCCAACCAAAACGCCCGTAGTCTTCGGTGCAGTCCACGTTAAGCCAAGACGAAGTACGCGAGAAAAAATTCACTGCACGCATATGATCGATAAAAGGAAACCCACTCACGCAGTACAAGTATCACAAGTCTTCCTACAAACGGGAAGGCAATCGTTCTTCACCCCTCCCACAAACCTCACTTTCACCGCGTGGCATTCCAGAGAGCCCGCAGCCCCTCGGTGGCAGGGTCAACCTGCACGCATACGCGCACCGGATCAACGCACTTCCGACGAAAGCACGAGCGAGCGGCCTCCCCTTTGTCACGCCGGAGCCTTTTGTCGTCACCCTTTGACAAGCAGCCAGAGGGGCTTCGAGCGCCATTGTTATCTCCGTCCAGCCCCGCTCTTCATTCTCCGCGTCCCTTCCATCCATTCTCGCCTCCACGCTACAACCGCGGACGTAATTGAATGAGAGAGATAGTGCTGTGGTGCCGTATCTTTCGTATGTGCACAGGCTCAAGAGCGATGCGGTTGGCGTGGGCGGAAACGCAGCGGTCGTTTTACGGGCGCGGAAACTGAGTCCTCAGATGCACAAGTGTGAACACGTGTTTTTGTGTGTACATCGCCAAGGGGAAAAAAAAGGGGGGGGGGGGGGCGTCAGAACGTCCGGTATTTGGTTGTCCCATTCGAACGCGTTCGACGAGTGCAATAGAGACGAAGGCAGCTATGCGGAGCGCAAGTAAGCTTCGAGCGTGCGCGTGCAGCCCAAGCACGACGGAAGGCAACAACAAGAGCGAGGGCGGGCGTCGGAAAGGTGCCGTTCTCACAGTCCCAATGAATATAACAAATGACCACGGGGGAGACTAACTCGCTCTCCACTGCCCAAAACGAAACTAACTCAACGCGGTTCACTTACTGAACGAAGATAAAACCACTACTCGAGAGAGTGCACATGTACCTTTCGATATCGTCCATGATAGGTAGAGAGAGAGATACGTAAAGGGTAAAAAGGACGGTGTTTAGATAGCGGTCGCAACATCTTGAGATTTGAAGTAGAGATCATAAGGAGTGCGCACACCACTCAATTCATTCCGAGCACGAATGCAGGTCAACACCAACTGAGCCCCGAACGCCACACAATGAAGACACCACTAGATGCCTTCTTAGAATTCACGCTTATAGATATACTTGAAAAGCCTATTCTTAGACACGTTTTGTTTGAAGCCTCGCTTGTCAAGCGACGAATCTTGAGATGCCACGGTGCTGCGATTTCCGTCAACGAACACTGTGTCGCTGTGTAACGCGTTCAAGGTCGGTGCCACGTGATCAGGTCAGTTCGAAGCTGGTGTAAAGTGATCACGTAACGCAAGATTAAATAATAATAATAATAATAGTAATAATAATGAACTGCGTACAAAATAACACCTGATAGCGACGAGAGCTTTGCCGTGTGTGAGAAACGACGGGGAGAGGGAGAGCAGTGTCTCTGCTGTAGAGTGGGGTTTTGCGTTTGTACATGAGCATTTGTTGCAGGGAAGGGGCACTAACAGCCACCGCCGCAAAACGAAGCCCTGGTAAAAGACAAAGTTAACCAGACTCCACACTGCTTACTACAACAATAGGTCAGTACGACCAGATTCGAGTCTCGGGTAATCTGATATGCGACGGGACAAAAAAACCAACTCGACTCCAACTAAGAAAAAAAAAACGATGCAATTTTTTTGTTTGTTTGTTAAACTGTTCCGGGTCCTCGCCTCAGGTATTGGCCAAACTTCCTCCAGCTCCTCGAAAAGCGACGTGAATCGAAGATTAGAAAAGACAAAAAAAAAACAAAACAAGAATGCATTTTAAACAAAACGTCGACCACACGAACAAGTTTCATTGCGTTGATGTTTTTTTTTTGTTGTTGTTGTTTTTAGATGAAAACAGGAACTGGTTACGTAAAAAAAAAAGGGTCGAGGTAGGATACCCGCCATGCGTGAAGCGAACGCGAAGGAGCGCGTAAACAAAAACGCACATGTGCTGTGCGTAAAAATTTAATGGCACAGCAGCCAGGATATTGCGACCGGAAGAGAATTAGAACTCGAAGCGTCCGGATTTCCTGGGAGTATTTTATACGTAACCAGGAAACTGGCTACCGTCAACCTTCGTTGATCACGTCTGCAAATCCCGTATTCCGCGGTAAGCCACTCAACTCGTTTAACTTCTACAGGCTGTCCTCAAGCGCTATTCTGTGGTGCAAAAAATAAAATAATATATATTAAAAAGGGCAATTGCCGCCAGAAATACATACATACATACATCGTATAATTAAGCCGATAATCGAAATGGATGGAAACCTTTCACAGCGGCGTTTTTACGTTGGGCATTTACGTTACTCAAAGTTTTTACAAAATTAGTAACATAAACAAAACAAAGAGTGAGAAAATAAAAACGTGGTATTTCCAGTGTTGGGTAAAGTACATCTAAAAAGTACTTTAAGTAGAGTACAAAGTAAATGAGGGGGCGCACTTCACGTAAAGTAGTGAGTACACTGGGGGCAATGTACTTGAAGTAAAGTGCTATAAATAGAATGTACTTTCAGAGTAAAGTACAGTACTCTTTAACAGACTCTTTCATGATGCCTTTGTGTGTATGTTTAAAAATAAATTGGTGCGTGTATGTTTATACAGCCTGAACTTAGTCAGCCTCAATGGGCGACTCATCACTCGGCTGTAGATGAGCAATTCAGCCAGTGCGGTACAACCGCTAGCCTGGGGTCTTTAACGTGCACCAATCAGTAGTAATTCGACCGCACGCCGGTATAAGAAGCTCATCCAGATCAAAACGGGCAGGGGTGGGGGTTGAACCCAGGACTCCTGGGTTCTGCAGCGAGAGCTTTCGCTCCACGTGCTCCAAGCTGGTATACGCGCTAGCCCACCCGGCCACTGATCCCCCTCATGGTGCCCTTTCATCCCCTTATATACAGTGATTTTTAACTGGTATGCATTGCACTGGAGTAATCGATGATGCATCACTTATTTTTGGAAATGGCGGCGAATATTGGATAAAATAAAGTGACCAAACCAGTAGCCATTTTCGGAAATGGTGCCAAATTCGGGAGTCCCTCCGACATCTCATTTTGGCGCCGCTTGCGCTGGCTTGTACCCAAGAGGGTGAAACGTACCAGGAGAGACCATGACGTCAGCCCCGTAGCTTCCGCAAGCAGTCCTCTCGTGAAGAGTGTCCTCTCCTAATATTTTTATCCAGTGAATTCGAATATCACAAATATTTGATCCCAATGTATCAAAATACGCGAGAAAAACCGAAAAAACAACCGCTGGGTGCGATACGTCATTCGTTTCAACTGCCCTGCGCTTTCCGCTTGCGAGGGAACACGTTTAGCGTCTTTGATTGCTCGGGTAAGGCTTGCGGAATGCGCTGAAATGTTTAAATCTCTGTATAATACGTCACGATAATTTTCCTCCCACCGAACACGCCTGGAAAGAGGGGTTTCAGGCTTCAGCGGTATTTTGAAAGTGCTGTTGTGGCTACTTAGCGCATCAATCTGAAATATAATTTTGATCTTCTCTGTTGTCTTTTGCTTCAACTTAAACGTTTTTTTTTTAGTTTGTCTTCGGTGATAAATTATAATTAATTGACCTGTCCTAATAGTTTTAACCTCCTCGCTTGCGTTGACCGAGCAAGAAGTAGCGAGAGTTCGAAAAGCTACGGGAAAGCCGCCCCCAGAACCAGACTGAGCGATGCATCGTCCGCTCACGTTTCTGGTGAGAGTAGAATATTCCTCCGAGGATTTCCTCAGAGTTGACAAAACATCATTGCGTTATAAAAATTTAACGAGATTAAAGTCGGGGAATGTACTTTGAAGTCGGGAGTTGTACTTTCCTCGGAGAGTACCAGAAAAAAAGAAAGAAAAAAAGTAATGTACAAGTCCATACTCAGAGAATGCGCTTCAAGTAAATCAAGTTCTTTTAAACCTACTTGAAGTAGTACTTTAAATACAATGTATTTAAAGTACTTCCAAACACTGCTTAATTCTATGCGCAAGGAGACGAGAGAAAAAAGAAAGAAAAAACCCGTCTGGTTGACACTGTTGTTCACAGATGGCACTACATGAAACAAAAACTTTAATGTATCTTCGAGATGAACAGCCGCAAGCAGAGTCAGCGCAGATCCGAACGTGTATGGCGCCATCTAGGAGTATACCAACCCAGACGGTTCGCTTCCGGTATTCGCCGAATGCATAGGAATAATACGTTTTTTTTTTTTCTCTTGCATTTTTTTCCCAGATACATACACTCACAAAACGAGTATAATTACTGCAGAACCTAAAGACACCTACGTGAGAAGTTTAATCGCACTCAGTTCCCTGGCTAATTTATAAGTTTTTCTTTTTGTTGTTTTTTTACGATTGAATAGCGGTTATCTTGCAAGAGGCCTAACAGATAGGCAAATATATTGGAGGTGATGGCTCGTAACTGACAACCACGGATTGCAAAACCGTGCAGCAAAAGGCCCGACCGATTACTAGGACATTGATTGGTGGTGGACACCGTGATGTCATAACAGAGGACCAATGAGAAGCAGGGTGGGTACGGTCATGGTGACGCGGCCCGGGCGTAGGAGGATCATTCCGTTGACAAATCGACGAAAATGAAAGACCGCAGAGGAGGGCGTATATAGTTACCAGGGTGGCCAGATGCGGCCGAGCGAATAAGCAAATAGTCGTCCCCAACCAAGCCCCAAAAAAGCGGCGTGACCTTCGTGAAGAAGCCCAAAACAAGCGGAAGTTCAATAAATGTACACATTCTTGAAAATAGTTTATTAATAATAAAATGAGGAAGAGAACTGGCTCAAATACGAAGGCGAACTGGCTCAAATATGAAGTCAGCGTGCCATGCCACTATCCGCCGGATAGTGGCATGGCACGCTGAGTAACATGCCAGCTTGAGCTCCAGTTCTGGTATCGTTCTTGGAGGCGACGACTTGGTAAAGCCCATGGTAGTCAAACGTGCACTGGAAAGTGGCCGAGAGTTCCTCGCGTGTTTTTCTGTTGCCATGTGCTGAGCGAGGTCGGCATGATGAGCACGGATCTCGCACTTGCAGTACTTGCACGCTGCTTTTTTATCGTCTCCGGTGACTGGTCGCAGCCAGTCCTTAAACTGCGTTTTCTTTTCCCACTCTTTACAATATCTTTTGCCATACTTCGACCACTTCGAAGCCATTTTGCGCAAAATACAATGGCAACTAGACACGACGACCGCGACTGCCGACTGGCAAGATGGGCAAGGCGCCAAAACATTTGTGAATGGATAGTAATTGTTTTGAACTTTGTGATGGGCGGTAGCTTGCGCCACCTAACCGTGGCGCCAAACGGTCATGCTGTTTTTCGCGTTTTTGACGACAAACGCGCTGTCAATGAGCATGACGAGCACTAGAGTAACAATATTTGCAGGAAAAACGCGAATAAGCCCAAAAAACGCGACAAGCGACCGGAAAAATTTACCAGCGACTCGTGAAAAAAGAAGCCCAAATCCGCTTATAATAAGCGGAACTGGCCACCCTGATAGTTACCCACTTTCGTCGATTCGTCCCCGCCGCAGTTTTATACTAATTAATTTTTATTCTTGCGCTAAGGACATCGCTATAACTTTGGACATTAGTCATTCATCGGGACGCCCCAGGCGTAGCGCTCGTAATATGAACGAAACCTTGGCGTCGAGGTCGTCAAGCCGAGAACACGACAGAAATAAACCGACCGCGCCGACACCAAACGGACAGAGCGGAGAATAAACACAAAAACAAGCAACGCGGGGCGACGAAACAAAAGGCGGTCCCCGCAGAGCACAGTAGACAAAGACAACGAACAAACCAAAAGCCGTCCAAGGAAAGAAACGTAAGGTGCAGTCAGCCAACAATGCTTCCACCGCCACCGCAGAAACAAAACCATCAGCGCGCGCGGGAACTCGACACAACAGCAGAAGCGATAAAAATTTCTCACACACGGTACCAAAGAAGGAACGGGGTGGTGAGCAAAGGTGCGAACGAATAATAAAAAGAAAAAGAGAAAAAGAAAAGGAGGAAGCTCGAGTGCAGGAGGAATTCCTGGAGCCAACTACGAAGAGAGGCGACTGACTGTCTGCCTGGCTCTTCCCCGGCTGCGAGTAAAGTACCGTGCGAATGCGGTGCTCTCTTCCTCGGACGAGCCATCCGCACTTCCAAGCTTCGTAGAACAACGGCGGAGCCAGAAGTGGAGAAGGAAGGAAGGAAGGAAGAGTGTAGGCCTTAATGCGGTCTTCACGTGCTTTCGTCGTGATCGTGCCAACTTTGGATGGCCACCAGCATCGTCTCCCCCGCGGGCTGTCGCTGCCGTAGCTGGCTAGGTGGCGCAACCCGCCGCCCGATTTAGAAGGTTCAGCCAATACAATGACGTCGTCACAGTCGGATCGAGCGCAGACACGGATTGGATACGAGCGCTGCGTCAGAGTTCGGCTGGGTCTCGTGTCCAATCAACGCGACGAAGGACGCTCAGCGTCCGGCTCGGGCAGTGTGATGGCTTTGATCGCTCTAGACGGTGTTGAATCAGTTGTATCTATGCATTTATCCATCCATCGTTCATCGGCAACCAAGTCAATGGAAAATATTTTTTTTATTCACATACCGAAACTTACTTTTCACGAAGATGAATCAATAAAAGCGCGAAGGAAAGTCAACGAGGTACACATTTGATCAATTTTTGCTCCGCTTTCTATATATTCTGCGGTGAAGTGTTTAGAAAGCTCGGCGGGGTTACACTTTCCGCGTCTGGGGTAATGCAGAAAGAGTAGGTGCTTCTAGTTCTGTACTTCCTTCATGATTTTGACAAATAACATTTCTCGAAAAATTTACGTCATGATCAAGAGATCGCATGCAAAAACGACGCACGTGTAGAAGCGCATCCTCCTTAGATGAGCGCTTGTATCTTGAGCAACCCATATGTCTGACAGATGTAAACAGTCACGAAATAATGATGGTGCGCAGTACAAACACGCTGTAAAGTCAAGGTGAGTGCAAATGGCTCGATTATTTTTGCTCGTTGTTTTTACTATACCCAAATCACTGGCAAAGTGACGAGCAGCCGGCTCAGCTCGTCGAGCATCCAGACACGTAGAGGACGCTGGTTACGTACTGGAGGTTCTAGCCAAATTGGAGCGTTTAGCCGAATCTGTCGTTTCCAACAAATTGAGCCATCAGCCAAATGGGCACTTCAGCTGGACCGGTATGGCACCTACGGAGTGTGGTGCTCGTTACCGAATGTAAGTAACAAAATAGTGTTACTCGCTAATAAATAACGCGTTACAGAGATTCGTTACAGTCCTACAAACGTAACGAAATTCCGTTACAGTTACTTCCAGCAACAAACAAATGTTACTTTTTCAGTATTTGGCAGCGATGAGCCTCGACAGCAATTCGACGTTTACAGAACGATTTCATTTTTTTTTCGTACGTTTGACAAATTTGTAGAATACAGCAAGGTCCGATGGCGCTTTGAACCTTTCAGAGACGGAAACCGCACTCTAAAAAAAAAAAAAAAAGCCCGTGCGTCTTTTTCCGCACACCACTCGGAGAGCTAATCACCGCAACTTACGAGGCAGCTCAGCGAATGACGATGCCGAAACATATGTTTCGACCAAAAAACACAGTCTGAGTTGTGACATTAAGCAATGCAAAACGTCACGCTGCAGCTTAATGTCACAACTCAGACTGCGTCTCTTGGTCTAAACATATGTTTCGGCATCGTCTTTCGCTGAGCTGCCTCCGTAAGTTGCGGTGATTGGCTCTCCGAGTGTTGTGCGGGAAAGTAGACGCACGGACTTTTTTTAGAATGCGTGGCAAATTTTAATGAAAAGTAAGCAGTAACGAATTTGATGGACAATACCGTAAAAGAGTAACGAAATTACTTTACTCGTTAGAGATTTCGGATCCCAATGAGTGTACGTTACTGATGCATGCTCAAAGGCGTCGGCAGAGTATCGGTTATCGTTATCCGAGTTATCGAAACGACAACCTAAAACTACCTAATAGAGAGTTTTAGTAGATCGTTCCGATACCCCCGATAACGATACTATGCACGCGCAAGGACGGCGAAGGAGCATCGTTATCGAAGTCATCGGAACGATCTACCAACACTCTTTAGTAACGTCGTTACTTGGTGCAGCGGTTTACTTCCAACACTGCACCGACGGCGGCTGCGTATGGACTTTCCAAGCGCGACAAAACCTGTAGCCGGGATCAAGGAGGCGACAGCCTTTGATCCCCGCTGGAATGCGAGGGCCGACGACGAGGAGCGAGACACAAAGGGACGGCCTTGACCCCGCGGGGGACGAAACACACCGTGCGGCAGGGACGGAGCAGAAGGAGCCATGGGAGCGGCTGATTGCGGCCTCTGGACGACACTTACGAAAGGGGTAGAGTGATTGCTAACACCTTTGTTGAGTCGATAAATTCCGGTCGGCTTCTGATGTGGTTTGGCATGGAGCCACTCAATAGGCTTAGAGTATCGGCACTCCATTCCTCCCCGATTTTCTTGTGGGCGCCGCCATGTTGGTGCTTAGCGCAGATCGGACGCAGTTGGGGATCGTTAGGATTCAAAAATGCGACTTCATCGGCCCTATAGACACAGCGTCGGGAAGCTCAGGCAATATCCTTTTGCTCTGTCGCGAACCGCTCGAATATTTCTGAAGGACAGAAAAGCGTTTCCTGCGATTTTCAGATGAAGCCTGGCAACAATGCTTTTAAGAACCAAGATGGCTGAATTTAGTTGTCATTGCGCTGAAGCGCAGCGTGATTAGGGGCTCTAGCTCTATGTCGCACATTAGGAAGGAAGAAAACAAACAAACACACACACACAGGCACACACGCACACAGAAATATATCGCGGCTCCAGAACGGCAAGCGGAAATACGTCGAGCGCCAGGGCAGTGTGAAAACAAGAAATCTATTCAAGATCTTTCGCGACACGCAAGGGGTCTGCCGTGCCTTTTCCGTGTCCGCGTAATACCCAAAGCCAACCTAGCGGGCAGGCGAGCTTGGCTCTCCTCAAGAACACAGCGGCGGCCTTCCCTCCCCAACCTCCCTCCAAGGCCGGGCGTATCAAAGGGACTCAAAAGCGGCGATCAGGCCCTTCTATAAACGGAACGCACGACAACCTTCACCGCGCCAAGTCCCCGCTCCCCATGCATACACAAACGTGGGCGTCCACACGACTATACGTGCTCGCGTGCGCGCCTGACCCAAAAGTTGCGTCACGTTTACCTCGACGCGACCTCGGTGTGTGTCTGTCTGTCTCTCTCGCTGTGCATAAATCTATTCGCGGACGATGGCTATGTATGGCGGCGTCTGGATCACGCGCGACTCCCGTATCTCTGTTTGGCTAATGAAGCGTCAGCCGCGCGTCACACTGCCTCCCTCCCCATGCCATGCAAAAGGCAGTCGGCAGACACCGTCTGAGCTGAGGTGTGTTTGGGGAGGCAAGAACTGCGGGGATCCACCAATGATGACGTCACGCGCAGGCCTTGAGGTGGTATTGGGACAACAAAGGACTTTAACCACTGCCTATTTAATGAAAATGTAAGGGCACGAAACGAGCTGGGGAAGGAACGCGGAGAAAAACACACGCAGAAGATACGGAACAGTTTTCGATCAGTCACGGGTCGGTCAACCCTGCCACCGGCACACTGGAGCGAGGAGATCGAACCGGGGAAAGGAGGGGGAGGGACTGTTTAGTTTGTATTCTACAGAGCTCGGTGTTTATCTAATGCGAGGCTCGTGGACTGGAATCGTCAACTTCCTCAGACACCAATGCTAAGTCACCGCTCGCCCGGGAAACTCGTGTTCAATCGTGGTTTCACTGATTGCGCCGCAGTCGAACGAAACTATGAACAGTGGATACAAAAGTGGATACATTTTCTTTCGAATATTTTCAGCCTCTATACACTATTTTCTATAAAAATTCTGTAGGAAGTGAATAAATATATTTGTTAGGGAGCCGTGATACACATTTGCTGGAAAAAGGGGAAACAAATATTTGGAGTGCAAGCAGCACCGCCCAATTAATAAGCGCTTTCTGTTTTTGTTTTGGCAACCGCCTACAGTTAATATACACTATCAGCAGTTAAACCTGTCTAGTTGCTTACCAGCTACTGAAGAGTGCAACCGAACTTTGTCCAAATTCTGGTTAAGTAATCGAACATGCCAACACAATCGTACTCTGCAAAACATTTTTGAAAACCTTTTGTGGCAGTCCTCTGAGCAAAGGCTAAAACCACCCAGAGCTCAAAGTGTGCGATACAAGGCAGCATACACTCCTCGTAACATGTGCCACACTCTAGTCTCTATTATAGAAAGAAATTGATTTTCTAGTTACTGAATGAAATCAAAGGCAGCCTCTGATGGTACTAATAAGTTCCCGAAGAGTTTTCTTGGCACGTGGTATGCTTTAAGCACAAGAAAGTACTGGTGAGGCCTGGTCAAGTTATCAGACTCATACCATAGCAGCTGAGAACAGCCACAGCTGTGGGTTGTCTGTTCAAGCACAAGCTTGACCAAATAGCCCCAAACGTAATAAGTGGACGAGTCATCAATTACGTTAGACCTGATGTCTGATGCCAGCTCAGAAATATCCTCTAGTGGCGGGAAGTTATCAATTGGAAGACATCCCACATTGACTGAAATCGAACTTTCATGGTGCGAAGATATTGGCAACTCCTTGAGAGGTCAGCCTTTTTATCCTCTACGTTTCCATTGTTCGACAGTTTGAACAGTTTCTTTATCCCTATATCTTTGAGTCCTAAGGTGAACTGATGCACATTTGGGTTTGTGTTGCAGTCCAGCATTTCTCGTATATAGCTTCAAAAAGTTTCTCAAGTGGGTCTTACTGCAGGCGTCGTGTAGTAAGAACTTAAAGTCATGGCTATTTGAAAGCTCATCCCAGAGCATGAGGACACTTTTTATAGTAACTTGCCACCCTATGATGGCTTGTGGCTGCCTCCTACTTGGGAACTACCATGCTGAAATCCATCCGAGCAGCTGGTGAAGGAAATCGAGTATTTCAGATTCTCCCTTCAGAATGGCATGACGCAACTTCTGCCCTGTCTTCTTGAATTGTGAGCTATTCAGACAATCAAAAAGTATGTACATCCTCTCACAGAAAATGGGCTGTAGCCATGGGTGCCTCAGGAAGCTGCTTGGCATAAACAAGGGATATGATTGCAAGAAAGAGTGAGGCACTCAGTACCTGTGCGACACGATTTACTTCCATGCACTGAAAGGTTTTTTGAAAAATGTGTCTCTCAGTAAGTTTCGGAGCCAATTGCAAGCTCATCTAATTGGTAGAACGATAAAGTTCAACAATAAGGGACCACTAATTGACCTAATTTCCAGTTTGATGCAGCACTCGGCTAGATGCGCCGTGTCAGACAGAAACACAGAAAAATAGTTCATGTTGTTGTTCCCACCGGTTTCTTAGCCGCTATTGCGACGCGATGGGCGACTCCATCCCCCACAGGCGGTGGGTGACGCTGGATAGGTGGCGCAAGCCGCCACCCAATTTCAAAGGGTTTAACCTTATGCATTCACCCACCCGTCCATGGGGTACGGCTTCCAACGTGCCTACAACTGCTCACGACCAAATATCACAACCTCTTGTGATCTCTTACAAGGAGAGAACACGCTGGCGCTATCGATACGGGTAGCCGTAGAGCAATTGCGATTTCCGTAAATTTTGTTTACGCATTATTATTTTTTATTTATCTTAACAACTTTTGACAATGTTAAAAACCATAATTTCTCAGATATTTCATAGAGGTACGAATGTTTGATATGTTTCATGGAGGTACGTACGTTTGACAATGTTAAAATCGATTATTTCTCATAGATGGCCCATAGATATACGTATGTTTGATCTCGCAATTAAATGCCGCAAAACCTTCGCTCTAGCGAAATGGACTTCCAGGGTCACCTCATATAGATGACGCCAGCGTGCCAGTGTACTCTCTCATCGTAATTTTTAGTCCTAAGAAAAAAAATCTTGTTTTTTTATTGGTTGCATGTTAGGTATAGCCCTGCCTACGCGAGACAGCTCAATCGAACGGGGGCTTCAAGTTCACGGAGTGTAGCACCCTCAACGATGGCCGTGCCCCTTCCCCTCGGAATTCCCGGCATCCACGCGAGCTCCCCTTGACGGACCGAGAGAGTCCACAGACCCCAAGTGGGTCAACAACGTCGCTCCTGGACCGAAGTATGTGGGTCGCACCGCGGTAGCGCTTGACCGCCTAACACGCCCGCTTGACCCTTTCAAGTTCTCCCTCTCTTTCTCTGTCTCTTTCTAATCCCTCGCCTCCTACCGTCCCGTGGTTGGCCACGAGTTGACCGCATCGCCAACAGAGAAAAGAAAAGAAAATCGGGAAGGGTTCCTACTACCGGTTTTATATCGACGATACTACCCCAGTCACATCGCCCCCATTTCGCGTAATGAACTCGTCGATTTAAGGCAACACCCCATTTCAAGATTGATTTTCGTAGCGTCTACCAGTTCCTCGCCCAGCTTTTCTCGCTGTTATTCCTGGTGGCTAGGTGGCGCGGATGAGGCTTTTCAAGTAAGGCCCCTGGGGACCTTATTTTCAAGATCACTAGCGGTGTGAAAACGAGGATGATTAGATTATCATCCGCGAACTTTGGTGCACCCCGACGCTTCCCACGTGTCGTTCTAAAATTGGCCGATTGAGAGGTTTTCGATGACGCTCAGCAAGCTTCCCATAGGGATTCCACGTTTAATTTCACTAATTAAAAAGTCAATTAATACGCGTTAGTTAATTATCCGACTTATCGTGGGGCCGCCCTATCCCTCCACGTTAGTGTACATTTCACGGCTTTTGTTTATTACATCTGTTCTAATTAAAATCAAATACCCGGTATATCTAGTTTATTCGGCGTAAGGACGGGTCTTTAAAAGAAACATCGTGAGAGCACTCGCTTCGTAAAAAGACCCTAAAAACCAGGGGCTCACTATCAACTGACCATAGAGTTCTCCCTATCAGTTTTAATTATCTTCAAGGTTTGAAGGCAGTGACCGAGTAGGGTGTTAACTGTTCAAGAGCTGATTATACTCGTTTTTACCTCAAGAGCTGCAATAAAAAAAAGTCGAAGCTGCTCGCGGGGCGTTACTAATTTTGCCCTCTATGTAGAGCATCAAGATATATGTAGGTGCATTATAGATTAGATATATGTTATCTTATCAATACGTACTACGCGGTTCAAACGCGAAAAGCATCGCGTCCTTTTCCGATAACCAAATTTTGTAAGGAGTGCTTTGCGCAACGTACAAACAATGCGCAAAACTTTTTTTTTTAAGACATGTATTGTTTAGTTTTTGGTGACATGGGAAACATTAATCCCACAAAATAGATCTGAGCGACGCTTCTCCGCCCCCCCCCCCCCCCAAAGTCTGACCCGTAAGTTTACCCCTGGGGGGACGGGGGGGGGGGTATAAATTATACTTACAGTACCGCATGCAGTTTTTGAGTAAAAATAACTATATTTCACCCATACAAAAAATCGAAAAACGTCCCGTGTTCGCCTGGAAGCACAACAGACATTTCGTTACAGGGAGGGGGGAGATCGGGGGGTCATAGACATAAACGATGGCTTCACAGGAGACCCAATGCCCTTGAAACCATATACAACTTCTAGCTAGGCTGCCATATCCCCGACATCCGTATCTAACACCCACACGCGCGTGCACGACGCTATTCCAAGTCCCGTCCATCTCTTAGAAAAAATTGTTTCATGCATAATGCAAGCTTCGTACATCACCGTGGTGCACGCCAGGGAGACGCACCACGGTAGCGGACGCAAGCGGAACGCGCACAAAACAGCCGAGACGCTTTCTCGGCGGCGGCGCATGACGCAATGAACCTGGATTGTCCGAGAGGCTGCGCGTCGGGTTCCGCTGGCTCAGCCCATTCATGCGCGTAATAATCGTGCTTTGGGCCTCCATACAACGGCAAGCAAAGCTACGAAGACAAGAAACGACATACTATTAAGAAAAAAAAATTGTACGCTTAATCAGAGGAAAAAGAAAACGCGAGGTCCGGGTTCACAAAATGGCTGCAGGCTGAACGAACAACAGTTGTCAGGAATAAAATGGAGATTGGCGGCAAACAATCGCAGCTGTTCCTTGTGTGCACAGACACATACCAGTGTCGCACAGGCTCGTCACATGACGCGGTCACGTGACGACGATGACGTCACTGTCATTTGGAAGTGGGAAAAGAGACGCATACAGAGACAGTGGCAGCTTGAGACTGTAGCAGAGACAATAAACATTTCAAATATAAGTATTTAAAATACGTGTTTAAAATAATTTGAGTATTTTGTATTTCGCATTAATTACACATTGGCTTATGTATTTGTCAATAGTATTTAAAAACTGAAAATTGAGTATTTCAAATACTGCCCAAATACAATTTCGGGCACTGTTCTTCGCAATCAAATGCGATTTATATGCACTCTTCGCGATGGGAGTCATATGCAAAGAGCATGAAACTTGCTGCGCTTCGCTCATAATAAACGTGGAAAGAAAATAAGAGTAGAACAATGAATGAACGGGGTGAGTACAATTACTGACGTTTTGGATGGCTGATTTAATTGCTTAGACGTCGCATTAACTACACGTTGTTTGAAAAGGCTTTTACTGCTTCAACTGAGCCTTTCAGATTAAACTCGTACTGAATACATCTGTGTTTCCTGACGACGTATACCCGCCTATTTTATTCCATTCTTTAATTGGGCACGGTCTTATATTTACCCGGGGTTAGATTTAAATCTAAGATGTCAGACTATAGTAACAAATTGTATTTGTAAAACTATTTGAAGATGATCAAATACTCTCGTTCTATTTGTACCTTGTATGCAAATACTTTTCTAAAAAAGTGTAATTGGATTTCTGATCAAATAAATTTTTGTCGAAGTATTTTGTATATGTATTTCCGTGAATCTCGCAGACGGTATAAACTCTACGACACACTTAGCGCGAACACGAACTCCGCAATTTTTCTTTTTCTTTTTTTAGTTAGACAAGGTGCTAATTAGCCAAAGTTAAAGTTTTATCCCATAAATTCGTGCCCCGAATGAGTACTTTTCACGCCACTGGTATTTTCGGTGGCAGCCTTTGACTTCTCAGAAACACACAAAAAAAAGTAGGTCGCCTGTTTCTGTTGTGAGTGTCAAAGGGTGCCCATTTCAAAGCACAGCGCTCTGCAGCAGCCCTCGTTCCGATTTTAGGTCGACCCTTTTATTCGCACGAGTGTTGCCATGTTTAATTCTGACGTAACCAGAATGCAGGAAATTCGACCTTTTTTTTTATATGCAGAGTGGCTAACAATTAAAACGACTAGCATTCTTTAATACGGTGAACTGTGAAGATTTGGCAATGCGGTGTCTGACATACTACATGAAAGGTCATCCAATAAATAAATATCCAGAAACTACGCCAGCTTTAGCCGTCTGCACTGCTTAGATTCCAACCAAGTTTTAACCAGCGTTTTATTGAAAAGTTTTATTTCACATACTATAAGGTATCATTCAACGTACTTTAGTTGAGTGAACGATTTCACTTTGAACGCTCGATTCTCAGACATGTAGATGCGCTTTTTCCGCGTCCGTCAAAATGCCGGCGAGCTTTTTTTACGGGAGCTTATCTCCGGGGGCTTTTCGTCCGATAGACTTTTTTTAAAGTATTTGCCCATCCCGGCGCTCGGGAGAGAGGCTGATGTATGCGGCTGTAGCTTCAACATGACAAGAGGATGAACGAATCAGTGCATGGAAGGCAGACGCGCACTGTATGCTGTCTAACCGCTGTGGAAATCGTGTCCTATGGTACAAGACATATAGCAAGCTGTTTAGAGTACCGTTGACAAAGCTGAGCTGAGACTGGAGATGCTGGTCTCAGTAACATTTCGAAACTAGTCTGGTCACTTATCATTATCATCGTGTCTGGTGCGTATGGCCGTACTAATGGCGCGCCTTCTGCTTACTGATACACGCACGTGCTGATGCTCTGTGAGTAATCGAGGCTATACATGGACGTGGCAAGTGTCAACAAATTTAAGCAAGATCGCCTAAGCGTAGGTCTAGCTCGAGCCCAGTTAATGCTAGAGCGTGCTTCAAGGTGCTTCAAAGCCCCTTGAAATTGAATTGTACAACTTCGTGATTCGTTCTGACTGGTTGCATCTTTGTTGCTATCAACATTGAAACAGATAGAAAAAAATGTACAGGGTGTCACAAATAAATTTTTTACGCGGTTTTTATAGCGCAAAAATAAACTGGGCATCGCCGAACGTTCATTCTCCGCCCAAAGGTAGCAGTAGAGGTCACAACCAGATGCCATAAGTTTCAGCCCGATCCCATACCTTATTTAAAAGTTATAAGTGATTTTCTGTAAATTTCAATGGGAAAATGGCGGCCGACAGAGTTTTCGAATACATGGGGCTCTATGGCACCAGAAACCGAAAACGGGCAAAAATGGGCTCCATTTTCCCACTGAAATTTTCAGAAAATGACATAACTTTTGAATAAGTTATCGGATCGGGCTGAAACTTTGACATCTGGTTGTGACCTCTAGCGCTACCTTCGGGCGGAGAATGAGCGTTCAACGGTGCCTAATTTATTTTTGCAATAAAAAAAAAACTATTTTTTTTAACATTGTGTAGAGTGAAGCGCATACTCTCGTTTGTTGTTGACTTGCCAACCGCGCCTGATAAAATACGGGAGACTATGTTCATTGCCGCCATTAGTACGCTAAAAGTTAAACTGCCATTTGAGTCACTATAGATGGCACTGAATTTCTGAAAGGGTCTATTCTCACACCTGCCCGTTTCGATGCGGATGAGCTTCGTATACCGGCGTGCGGTCGTGTATCACTGCTGAGTGTTGCACGTTAAAGAACCCCTGGGCAAGCAATCGTACAGCACTCGCTAAATTTCTCATCTACACAGCGGAAACACCAGACGACGTGTCCAAACATTTTGGCTGAGGTGGCCGGATAAAGGGTTTGTCGTAGTCTTCGAGGACAGAATAAGAAAAAAGTAATTATAAACGAGGATAAACTCTAAGGTGGATGAATACATATACTTCACTTTTAAATTTAATATTTAGGTAATTATGACGTTACACAATAATTGTGACCAAGAAAACTCACCACCAGGCATATAAATCAAAGCACATGGGAACTTTAACAAATTCGCGCAATACCCCCCCCCCCCAAAAAAAAAAAAGAAATGTAATGGGAATGATAAAATTAACGCTGACATTATGAACAATAGTGACAAACAGATATATGCGCAATGTACACGAGAACAAATTGAAATTTTAACACGTACGTTACACATACACAAAGCTGGCAACTAATAACGGTGGCGCTGACGATTACAACGTTCGTTTAACAATATTGTGAAAGGACCCGAGTTACGATGCAGTTTCTAACATTCATTCCGGTACCTTCTGTTTGTGCAAATTTGAGCGCGTCGCGCTGTCATATTTTTTACGCGCACTTGCTTTTTGCGCCGCGCGCGTAGCAGCGCGGGCCTCGCATGAAGCGGGCTGATGCTTCGCTGGAATCACTGCGGCCAGCCGAGGGCCGATCGGAGGATGTTTGCGGGCCGGATCTGGCCGGCGGGCCAGGGTTTGGACGCCCCTGGTCTATACAGACACGGAAGCCTTTACCCAGCCGCCTATACAGTTAAGACCCCGAACATTGCTCGCGACAGTGTCCAGAATGAAATAAATAAAGGAACAACCGCTGCACTCTCAAAAAGGCAGTCTTTCAGAAACATGGACGATCACATCTCCCCGCTACAGAAGATTCCCGAGAGTTAATTTCTCATCGCGATCGCAGACGGAAACGGCATTCGCAAGCTGCTCGTAAAACGGTGCAAATGCTATATCGCACAGCAATAAAAACGTCGTAAAATAATATGAGGAAAACGAAATTGGGCTCAAACGAGCTTATTAGTTTGTCAACGCCCTATACAGCCCCGCATTCAGCCTTTTTTTTTAAATATATGTTATATTTTAGAGAGCTAAAAAATAAGCTGTAAAATACCGTTTAAACCCGCTAATGTAATTCATTGGAATCCTGATTTAAAAAAAAAAAAGAGTATAACGGGATCCAATTTTTTAAAACTATTTTACTTTCATGTTTAGTACGAGAACCGGTATATATCACGGTATTCGAAGCAACACAAAAGCGCCTTGTTGTCCATACTAATCTCGCGTTCGAGAATTGCCCCGGGGCAGTTCCGGGGCAATTCTCGAATGTAAGCTCCCAGAGGTGAACACCGACGATGCAATCGAACATCTGCGCGCACACACGCATACATGCGAGCAGGAACTGGTTGCGGAATGCCCGCCTCGACATAGCGGCACGCAAGAGACGAGGCAGTAAAAGTGCGCTATCGCAGTCAGCACTTGATCGGAGCGACCGGTTGTTCTCCGCCGAGATTACATTCCGGCCTCGAGATCAGCTTCAAAAAGTGCCGAACGAGGACTAAACTAAGCTGTGTACGCTGATGTCCTCATACGCTTGTATAAGGACACTATATCCAAGCGTGCGAAGCGAGTCACATTTTTACAGCCCTATTTACGTATAGGGCCGGTTTCATTTGTATTCAAGGTATAAATGGGGGTACATTCGTATACTTTTTTTTTCTATTTTTTCTTAAATAATTTACATGCTGTGGCCAGGGGCGGATTAATGGGTCAGGCTTGAGGGGGAGGGGACGGGGCTTTGCAAAGAGATGTAACGACACGGACGGAGATGACGTCACAGACGTTGATAATTGCCATTTCGTCAAGAATGAGACACTTGTCCATATGAAAATAATTGTGGTACATGTATGTTCTTTTTTTAGTTCAGAGTTCAGACATGTTTGGTTTCAAAGGAGTAAGCGCTTAAGCGTGAAGGAATGGCGGGTTCACGATTGTTGTCGAATACATCTTTAATTCCCGCTCGATCTCAAGCTATTAGCGACGGATCCTCAACACCTTTTTCTTTAGGGTAATCCACGTACAATGTACTAATTAGGGTAACCTATGTATGATCGTTCGTTCGTAAGCTTTTCGTTTTCTTCGGCAGATAGCAAAACCCGGAAACCCGCGAGGTTCGTTGAAACGGGAAGGCCAAAGGACCGTCCGACGTTGCAAGTCCCCACGGAAAGGAAAGGCCGCGGTTATTCTTTGGCGAGCAATCATCGAACGCGGGAGGGCACGCAATGCCCGTTACGAGGCGTAGCAAATGCACGGGATTCCTCATGGCTGCAGGGATGAGAGCCGCCGCATTCACGGCGCGGAGAAGAACCACCAGCACGGACGGCGGCGCTTTACTCGTCGTTTCTTTTCCTCGCCAAACTGGTTCTCGTCGAGAAGGCCACGGCGGCGTGGATGGGGAGGCCACCTCCGAGTCGGATGGTTGTTGGATGCCGCCGCCGCCTTGGCCGTGCTCGCTGTAGCCGTGCGGACGAGCCGCCAGGGCCGCAGTGGCCACGCGCGAGCACACTGCAGCAGCGGCGATGGAAAAACTCGGAACAGGAAGAGGGACTGGAAGAGACTGGCACAGTCCACAACTAAGTTTCTTCCGTCAAAACAAAAAAAAGTAGGCTAAACCGGTAATAATGATAAAAAAAAAAAGGTCTGCTGTTGAGCTTGTGTTGTTGTGTCTTGTGTGTCAGTAGTCTGTGAGGTGGGCATTCGGTTATTTGAACCAGCGTAAGGAGGAGGTAAAGCGAAGCGAAGAGAAGGTGGGGAGGAGCTGTTCGCCGTCTGCCATAATGCTGCCGAGTCGTTTGTATTACCACCGACATGTTAAGAAACGGAGAGAGTGGCGAGTTTTTAAGTAGAGAGCTTTAGTAGATCGTTCCGATAATTCTGATAACGATACGCGATAACAATACCATGCATGAGGAATGCCACGGCGCAGGTATCGAGTACTGTTTTAGGGACGATCTTCACAATTATAGTTCCACAGTCAACGAGATTGAGGCCTCAATGTACATGGGACATTCCGTGGAATAAAGGTTTTCAAGGTTATATTCAATTTCTAATTCGTCTGCGTTATCTATGATACCCACGCAATTGCACTTCTCGGGAACATTATAATCTCTTGTCAAGAAAAGCATAAATTAACAATTTCGTAAACGTAACCCATAAAATTCAATGAAAAAAAGAAAAAAAAAAGAAACCGTTTGTAGAGTTGTCGAATAAAAACTCTACCTGTCCAAAAGTTTAATTACTACTTACCGATATTTTATGACTGTCATGTAAAACATGCCTGGGGAACATTGCGAGGTTGGTTGGTGTTCAGTTGAAATTCTCATATTAGTGCGTGCGCCGAGGCGGGCCAATGTCCGAAAAGGTTGGAGACGTGTTTTAGTGGGTCGTTTCGGTGACTTCGATACTTGATAGTCCGCTAACGCTTTTGCGCATGCGTCGTATCGATATCGTCTGCCTGCAGGAACCAGACTGGAATTTATGTCCGGTGGCAGCCGGACGGCAACTGCTCAGATGCGAGGATTTAGCTGACGCTCGTTGCGAGTCGCTATTCACGTGTACTTCTTTCTGCCAAGGTCACCAACTATATAGGGAAGGACGGAGTCCAGACCCAATATAAAATGAGCGAAGAAGAAACCAAACCGAACGTCCGTTTACCGCGTTTCGCCTCGCGCGTCTCGCCCCGGAGACGCGCGCCCGAGGAACGGGAGGCCAGGCTCTCCGGGAAACGCGCAGCAGGCGCGTATGAGAAGCGCAAGTTCGTCTGCTTCGTGCACAGGGGTTGCGATAATGTCAAAACGCCAAACGCTTACTGGCTGATCAAAAAAAAAAAAAAATAGAGGGTAGACATTGAGGCATTTATAGCATTGAGGTCTACTTCAGGAGATAAAACAGCGCTAAAAATAGACGAAGGACACGTGAAACAGAGAACATAAGCAAGGTCTGACAGCAGGCGTTTTATGCGTGTACCCTGTTCCATATATGTCCTTCGTCTGGTTTAGCGCCGTTTTACCCTTTCTTATAAGCGTGCATTATAGGCCGGGACTCGAACCTGCCGCCAGGCACGCACCGGCCGGGGCGAACAAAAAAAGGAATATCGACTTTCGTTTCCACTAAAACTGAGTAACCATTCAAGGGTATCTCCGGCCAAAAGTCGAATAAAAATAGATTACTGATATCGAATTAGAGAGAATAAATAGGAGCCCTACTGATATCGAATTAGAGAGAATAAATAGGAGCCCTGCCAAACTATTAGACTAATGGGAAATCGCGATCCACTCTACAACTGATACTAAAACTGCTACCACCATCTTGTCAGCGAACATTTGGCGGGTTGACTGTGTAACAAATAACTTTGTGCCCCAATGTCACGTTCGTACTGAAGGAGGTTACATTGTTCGTACTGCCACTTCTTTCGTCGGGTTTTTCTGCCGCGTTTTCAGCAGTCCCAGCGAACGAACTCTGCTTGTTATTTTTTATTCTAGAGGCCGTCGTTTGTAGTCGCTCCTTAGAGAATCGCGCCCTTGCTCGCAAAGAAGCCCGCCGTGGTGCAGAAGTGAAAGGAGCCCAGAGGACTGCTCGTTGTGCGATGCCGAGCACGCCTTGGTGTGCTGATGGGTTACGCAAACAGCCCACTGCGCAACCAGGACGTGCGTATTCACCAGTTCCCCAAAATCTCGGAGTGGAGGAAAGTGTGGGTTCGACGTCGTTCGTCGAAGAATTTCGGAAGGCCGTGGACTCCGAAACGAAGTTGTGCTCGACATAGGAACTACGAGAAAGGCTTGCCTCCCCCTCCCCCCCTCCCCCCCCCCCATTTTTTTTTGTACTTTGACGAAAGTACAATTCTTACTTCAAAGTAGATTCCCAAAATTTGGTCTCGTTAAATTTGTATCACAAAATGATGCTTTGTCAACTTGCCTTTATCCAATATTTGCCGCCATTTTCGAAAATAACTGATGCACGCTCCATTGTCTCTAAAGCAATGCATGCCAAAAGCAACAACAACAGCAATGTATAGGGGAATGAAAGGGCATCATGAGAGATTGTGGTAAAAAGAGTACTTTAATTTGAAAGTACATTGTATTTATAGTACTTTACTTCAAGTGAATCTCATCGGGTGTACAATTACTACTTTACTTGAAGTACATAACCCTGCATCTATTTTGTACTTCAAGTAAAAATTGGGTTGTGGGGATATTTATACAGCGTGTAGTTGGTCAGCCATTTAAAGTTGCGACGAGTCACTCGCTGTAGATGAGCAATTTAGCCAGTGCGGTACAACCGCCAGCCTGGGGTCTTTAACGTGCACCACGCAGTAGTGATACACGACCGCACGCCGGTACGATGCTCATCCAGATCGAAACGGGCAGGGGTGGGGCTCGAACCCAGGATCCCTGAGTTCTGCAGCGCGAGCTTTCGCTCCACGCGCGTCGAGCTGGGTGTGCGCTTTAGCCCACTCGGCCACCGATCCTTCACTTCAAGTATTTGTTAGATGTACTTTACCCAACACTGGTATGAGGAGTTTAGCAGTGCGACCGCAGCTTCAAGCGCTATACATCTCTTGTTCCGCGCTCACGATTCCCGCAAATCGGTTTGAGATCGTCATCGAGTTGCTCTCGTCGCATCCAACCTCTCCCGTCACGGTTCCAGTACTCCCTAGCCGACTATCCCACGCTCGCGCGAGTTCCTGCCTCTCGCACCTTGTCTTCTGCATGTCGACCCCGTCGGCGCCTCGCTCGCGTCCTCGTATATGGCTGGTCGACCGCGTGCATTCCGGGCTCGCTGGCCGAACGTCCTCCATTTCAGCTCACGATGGACCGGAGAGCAAGCTACGAGCCATCGGGCGCCAATGGCATGTGAGTGGCACGCGAACTTCGGAAGGGGCCGCGGACGCGCCAGAGCTCAACTCTTAACCGTTATTCCACTGGAGATTTCAGAAAACCACTTACAACTTTTGAATAAGATAACCGTTACTCTTTAAACTTTAGTATCTCGTCCGGACCACTAACGCTACATTTAAGTAAAGATTGACCACTCAAAAAAAAAAAAAAAAACATTCGATAAAAATATATTTTTATCGCTGTGGCTAGCGTTACGTCCGGACGGAGCACTGAAAAGCGTATACCTAACCCTCCCCCCCCCCGCCCTCCTCTCTCTCCCCCGTGAACCTAGGGAAGGCGGAGATTTGGACGTAACTTGAGTTACGTCGGACGTAACGCTAGACACTTCGTTTTTTTTTTTTTTTTTTTTTTGGGGGGGGGGGCATTTTGTAGTGTTTCGTCCCGCATATAAGCGTTCTAGTGGCTTCGAATCTGTACTTGTATTTCCGAATAAATATTGGCACGTTCAAACACTTGCATTTGTTTACGAGTGCGCGTTCTTGTGATCTATTACACTCTCAGAAGAAAAAAAAAAAAGGAATATTTTTACACTTCTTGTTCCATATACGACACCCCAAAACTTCAGTTTCGACGTACAGCGCACTGACGTCGGATCAGACGGCCTCACCTTTTACGAGGTGCTTGAGAACGGTCAGATATACCCATTAAACAGCTAAAGTATGTAACAAGATTGCAAAAAAAACAAAGGTTTTGGAGTAACGCCAAACAAAACCCGATTACTTTTTTATTTTTTTTTGTAGTCAATAACACGTACATTAGGTATTTTAATACGTTGTACCACTCGGCTATTAAGCCGCCTGTGAAAGTTGTGAACGTCCGTTCGACGTCAACGCGCTGTTACGTCGAACTGAAGTTTTGGGGTGTCGTATATGGGACAAGGGGTGTAAAAATATACCCTTTTTTTTCTGAGAGTGTACGACGACAGAACACACTGGTACTCTGGTGCCAATGGTGCTTTATAATTATAACATTGTCAAACGATTTTCGGGCCAATAAAGAATGATGTGCCAAAAAAATATACAGAAAAGCCACGTGTTCTACGGCTACCCGATAGATGCCGCCAGTGTCTCGTCAGAGTTCACAAGAGGTTTTAAGGCACACGGTCGTAAGCAGTGGCAAGTGTGTGAAGCAGCCTTTCTCCTGATTCACGACCCTGCATTGGCTGGGGGGGACGGCCCGAGGCGTCCGCTGTGTTCCATCGTCAGGCGAAACGGACTAGTCGAACGGGAAGACGGTCGTCGATTTGTCCTCGGCGCGAGCGCGCGCACGCTCTCCCGCGGTGCGTGATACGAGCGGCCCCCTCGAATGCGGAAGCTCGTGCACCTCTTCGGCCGGTCCTCGCTGATAATTAGCAGTCCGAGTTCGCCCAGTTCTCCGAACGGCGGGCAGGCAAAAAGCGCACGCGCCCGTCCGTCCGCCCTACACACACGTCGACGGCGACGGCCCCCACTAACCCGCGAATCTAGACACATTTACTCGTTACCTCTTATCGGTCGTGCGTGCCACCCGTTGCGTTTTAACGAGTGGATATGATAGAATAATCCCTGGAGAAGGGAAACAAGGGGACAAAGGATAAACACAAATCTCCAAACACAGCTGGGTGACTGGTGCGCGACCGACAAAATCCGCCTGGTCTTAGTATCGAACCAAGGACCTCCCCATTGCTCTGTATACTGATGTCTAACATCTGGTTAGCTCAGTTGGTAGAGCACTCCACTGGAAATGGAGAGGTCCCTGGTTCGAGACCAAGACCAGGCGGATTTCTCCGGTAGCGCACCAGTCACCTATAGCTGTGTTTGGAGATTTGTGTTTGCCCTTTGTCCCTCTTGTTCCCCTTCTCCAGGGATTATTTTTGTCATCCTTGTCCAGCTCGCTTGCGCCTTTGCATTTAATTGTATTATTATAATAATAGATATGATAATACAATATATATATATATATATATATATATATATATATATATCTTAGGGAGGCGCAGCAAGGCTTTGTCTGTCGAGGCGGATGAACTTTTCTCTGGAACTTTAATGTGACCGGTATTATTCTTATTTTCTTTGTCTTCGAATGGATTTATCGCTATACTTCGTCTTATCATGAAAACTGCGGGTTGTCAGGCCCCATCACGGGCCAATTAGAAACCACGTGATGCGAGAAATAAAAGTTGTTAGATGGCGACTTAGCCAGCGGACGGTAGTTGAAAAAGGACAGCTTGAAAAGTACCCGTAACCTCACTGCGCTCTTATACGCGGAACATCAAGTGAAAGAATGGATGGATATAGCTAATCAATTTAAATCGGGAGGCTGCTTACGCCACCTGCCTCCAGCTCCTGGAACCCGAACGGCCGAGCAGCGAACCAGAACGAACCGCGGGCATGGGCCGACAGGTTACAGTCTCGTCGCAGCGTTCACATGGAAATAAACACCGCCAGACGCCCAGATGGCGTTTAATGACGATGCCACTAAGGGGAGGGTGGAGAGACACAACGTACTACAGCGTGTCAACGTACACAGGGAGTAGTCAACTGGAAACAATCGGAAGAGTTCGTCGACAACTGCCGCGGGGATGTGGAGGGGATGGGCCGGAACTTTCCCAGGTCACCGTGACCGAGTGTCGGCAGCCGGTGTCAGGATGGAATAGACGAGGAATTTGTCAAGCACGCACAATAGCTTCTTAGTATATGCGATTTATCCAGGACTGTAAATTTAGGAGTGTAACAAACCTTGTGAGGGGCTTCGGGGAGTACCACAGGTTTGTATGCTTTGTGTAGAAAAGATAGAGGGGTATAAATCACTGCTTGGCATTCCAAAATGACCACCTATACTTCGTTTCAGCTTGGGTCCAGACGCAGGCAATGCTACAAGCGCGAGCTCCGGGCTTTCAGCGTCCCTGCCAAGCACGCGCGTCGTGCAATGCAAACACGGTTCAGGGCCACACGCTCGGCGCTCGTAGCATCGGCTGCGTCTGGACCCAAGCTGAAACGAAGCATATACTTCGTTTCAGCTTGGGTCCAGACGCAGCCGATGCTACAAGCGCGAGCTCCGGGTTTCCAGCGTCCCTGCCAAGCACGCGCGCTCGTGCAGTACAGGCACTGCTCAGGGCCACACGCTCGTGCTTGTAGCATCGGCTGCGTCTGGAGCCAAGCTGAAACGAAGTTAGTAACGCTTAATCACTGATCAGAAAAATAAAAATGTACAGACGCCCTCATCCTGCATTTTGAGTAACGAGAGAATCCTGAAGTCAGTACACAACGGCGAAACAAGCGTACATCTTCGTACCACCACCACATGCAGTGTCGGTGCTTGGAGACACTGAAGAATAATTTTTCTGTTTTAAAATATGAAATAGAACTATATAATTGTAAGAGATCCGTGGAGATGGGCATGATTGATAAGTTGATTGCATGCACAGTGCCAAAGACGCTTATATTGGCGAGGAACGCCTCCAGTACGATGATGCTCCATGGTGATCTTGGCGCGACTGGTTTAGAACGACCCTCTGACGACCCTCTGGAAGCTTCGAAGATTTGAATGGACCGAGATGGCGATTTCTATGGCAACAAAGACCGATTAGCCAGTCGCCTTGCGAGGTTTTGGTCGCCTGTATGTTAGTAGCTGTTCGTGTCCGGCTAGCAGGCAGGGAAGGCAATGGCGCTACTTTCCCAGGATCCAGTGACTTTAGTCCAGCTCTACTCCGTTCACGTTTCATAAGAGCTCCGCTTCGTACCTTGTTTCCTTGCCGCTGCCTACACACGTTTGCAAGTCTGGCTTAAGGGCGCTGCCATCTTGTTGGGCTGGGGTGCGCTTCGACGTGTTATACTTCGATTACGAAGCCTTGCTAAGGCGTCGTCATCGGATTATGGCCGCGCCCAAGAGCGCACCCCACTGAGAGAAGATGGCGGCGTCCTAAGACCGAGCTCGGTTCTCGTAGCTCGCCCGTTTGCCCTCGGCTAGCTCTTATAAAAAACCCGATTCTTTCGTTAGAGAGAGAGAGAGAGAGTCTGAGAGAGCAGATTCTCCCGACGACTACCACCATGTCCATATGTAAATAAATTTCGCTTCAGCTGTTTTCCTGACATAGACTTCACGACACTGAGGGTGCTCCAAGGTCCCGATCGCGACAAGGTCGCGACAGGGGAAGAGACAAAGGGCAGACTGAATCAGCCAGTCATTCAACATCGATAACGGTCAAGCTTGTTTACATAAGATGACGACGTCAAGGGTTACGTTTTCCTCGTATATTTTCTTCGCATTCGAACGAGCCTAAGCACAGCCAACGTTACGAGCCAGGCCAATTATATGCTGATGGGTACACCAGGGCAAAAGTGGGGATACTGTTTGTTCCACGATATAGGATATCGGACTATCGTGTACATTGAAGGGTGCTTGCGCGCCCATTTCGACGTCACAACAGACCTTTTCCCAGAAAAGTGCTGTGCATGAGTGCGATTATCAATCAATCAATCAATCAAGACAAAAATATGACGAGCGAGTAATCATTCGTAAACATTCATTTTTGCGTTCATTGGCTCTTCTTACGCCTCTAAACGGCATAAAAGGCAAAATCGACATTCGTTGTTATTAAAAGACAGTGCTCCCCGTAGCACTGACTTCCAACACTCAATTAAGTATATCAGTTAGTTGCCAGAAGCAAAGATACCGGGTGCTCGGGGAAAAGAAAAAAAGGAACGTGCAAGTCATTCTATATAAGATAGCGAACGTCGGAGCCCGGCCAACGCAAGGGCCCACGAGCCAATCAAACAGCATCAAAAGTGCAACGTCACTCGCTCGCGCTCATCACCTTTAGAGCGCAGCTCTTGGGCGCCCGTTTCCGGCTTGAGCGGCGTCGGCGTCGGCGTAACCGCGCGGTGCGTGTTGGGACATGCACCGCGCGGGACATGACCTAGAGTGCTTCATGTGCGCTTCGCATAGAGTGATGCCAACTGCCTGTTTCCCTTTCCCACACCCTCTTCCACCGCCATTTTGTTCCTCTCATTGTTTCCCCGTGCGCCGGAAAGTGGCCTTTGTGTCCATCGGTCCTCCCATCCGAGGGGGAAAATGCTAATCCTCCTCCGTGGGTTCCACAACGCTGCTCCGAACTTGTGAGATAAGGTGCTTGTTTCCGGGAGGGTTATAAGCCCCACGGATTATCGCCGAGAACCAAAATGGCTGCTGGTTTGTCGGCGAGTGGTATTACAAAGGGTGGCATCACCCTAGCAAAGCGCACATGAAGGCTCCCTAGTTGAACCGTGCCCGTCTTTGCACTGTACCACGAGGGCACACCTTTATTTATTGAGCTATTTACGTAACTAAACATATATTTATTAAAGCGCCTATTAAAGGTCACAGTGAGCAGGATAGCGGGGTTGTTACTACGAATTTAATATGGGACTAAAACCGGAGCAGTGTCGCGTGCCGAATGCGACTGTATAACTGGTGTCTGTTATAAGTGAGGGGCGCCAAATAACCCAACTCGTCAAATAAAAAAAATAATAAAAAACGGGCACCTAGCAGGAAGTATTTTCCTTCATGGACAAGCCACAAACGATAATAATAATGATACAGTGTCCTCCTTGTCAGCAGGCGACGTTCTGCAAAATGATTTCCTCCAGACGAGAAACGCCAAAGAAAGAGACGTTGTTGTACAAACGCATAAAGAGCCGCCTATCTTTCTTTCTTTTTTTCTCAAAGCCGTTATTTTTGGCCACTCACTCCATTCTACGCTTGCGTGGCTCATCTGTGGGTCCAAGAAGTGGCGCGCCTTCTTCGCACGCCGAAAGAACTCCAAGTTGCACGGACATCAGACCCCCTACTCACAAAGAAAAAAGCCAAACAGAAAATATAAGAAAATAACAGGGGACGGGGGGGGGGGGGGGGGTGCGGCCGAGGACAATGTGTATGCGAACACGGGCGCCTAACAAAAAAACGATCAGCCTGCCGCCCTGATAGCGTGGCTTATAAACGCCTAGCCGCACGCACGGAGCGAGTTCGGAGTGAGTTGCATGAACGAACAACATTCATAGAAGAAGGAAAAGGAAAAAAGAAACGATCACAAAGCGCAGGAACGTGAAGGGTACTACGGCCGCACACCGTAGACAAAAACAGACAAAACAATGCATGACCAAAAGAAAAAGTGGGAGATTAACGCCGCGACGTTGCGGAGAGTACGGCGGACTGAACGCATGCATGCAGGTGTACATACGCAACTATACGACGCCCTTCGGACAATCGAGAAGGCTTCCTTCGCTTCATGACCCCGCAGCTTTCGCGCTCTCGTCGCAGTTAACGTTTCCTTCGTAGAGAAACAGTTAAGCCGCCGTCTGAGGCCTGTTTCTTCCTCGAATGACGTCACATAAAGAACTGCCCGTGGTAGACGTGTTCGAAGCGATCCATGAATTTAGCGGACGGTGTTCCCGTGACACTATACATGACGTCACGCGACGCCGTGACATCACGCGCGGCACTGCGAAAGTCACGTGACACTAAATTCCCGCTAAATTTAGCGGACCACGACGTGCGTACACGAAACAGGCGCACGGGGTGAAACCTCGCCGAGGAGAGTTTCGATGGATCGTTCCGACGACTCCGATAACGATGCTCAGCCGACGCCTCTGCGCACGCATCTTCTCCTTATCGGGTATCGTTATCGGAGTCGTCGGAACGACCTACTAAAACTCTTCCGATAACGGCTATCGCCGTAATAACGCAAGAGGGCAGCCACAGAATGAAGTGTATAAAATTACGCAAGGTTCGGATATTGACACTAAAGAGGATGAAAGAAGTCTGACACGCAAAGACTTCCGAACAGCCAAAGATACCGTCTTTGTGTGTTTGTGTTTGTGTGTGTGTGTGTGTGGGTGGGGGGTCTAAAGTGTTAGGGAATCAACTTCCCAGAGTCAAAACTTGCAGATGAAGATGGCACACGCATGCAGTATATTCTTCCGTTGGCGCGAGCTCTTCCCCGCATTCATTTCACACAATGGAACTTCTTGTAACCTGTCGGCAACAAGCTACCGCCCCCTCCCCCAAACCCATTACATTGGACGTCATGTTCTCAGCGTTTTCGGCAAAACCTCTCAGAAGATTACATATAAAATACTATGACTTCGCAAAAAAAACAACAACAACATCATTGTATATTTATTGAAATATTGTACAGAAAACCAGGGCGTTTGTTGCAAACATAATGCTGAAAGTGTGTTTCAATCATACAAATGCATGCTTCAAGCATATCTGCAGGACGTTTTTTTGTTTTTTTTACCAAAGTGACAAAATTGTTATACAAGAAAAGAAACACGCCTGAGACAGTGTCCGCATGGATGGATAGATGGATGTTAATGGCTACACCCTTTGTAACGGGCGGAAGCTTGCGCCACCTAGCCCAAGTCCAGAAGTCTTTTGAATGAAGTCTTAGCAGTGTGGCGAGAAAATACCCCGCTGAGCAAACGGTCGGCCGCTATGCACTGTTCCGCGCGCAATGAACCAAGACCTGTCCCGCTTCTCAGAAATACCGGCCGGGCAATGCAGGAGGGCCTGCGCAGCATGCGGCAGCCGCGTCTGCGCTCAGCCCCAGTGCGTTCGAGTGCCTCAAAGATCGCCAGCTGAACGAATTTCCAGGAAAAGAAAAGGCCCCTCCGGCGCCCGCGAAACAGGAAGTCAAAGGCGTCGCGGGTCAGCGCGGCGTCCCCCGATCACCCTGCCTCCCCACCTCCTCTTATATACTGCCCGCTCGATAAGATAGGACGCGTAACTCGACCGAAAGCGCGAAAAAGCGGACACGCGTGTTATCAGAAAGTTTCACAGTAGATCATTCACCGTATCCCTGATAACGATACGATGCGCACGCAAAAGGCGTTTGGTGGATTATCGGGTATCGTTATCGAAGTCATATCGGAACCACGCACCCGTGCATCGAGAGCGCTCCCGAAGTGGCAAACAAACGACGTCCCAAAAGCCGGAGCGCCATGCTATCAAGGGAACAGCCGTTAGCATCCATCCATCCATCCACCAGAAGCAAGATGGCGGCGCCCAGAGCTGCTGAGACCGTATACCTTCAGCAACGTACATTTCGCCCTACCGAATTTTTATTTCTCAGCAAGAACAAGCAGGAATGACCACCGGGACGGTGCCATGACGTCACGTACAATTCATCACTTGTTCACGCTACGCCAACCCATGTTTCTCACATCACGTCAAAACCGTGGCACTCGCCAGTGGGCAACAGCGCTTAGTGTTAATAAACGTTGCGTTTGCGCATAAGAAGCTTTTTTTTTTTTAGGTTTTAATTTAGAATAAAAGTTGTGAAAGTTAGACTTATGCTGTTTGTGCAGGTGAGTTATACGGCCAGGGGGACATTATGTGGGTGGCTAATCTTTGCGATAAGTCGGATAATTAACTAAACTCCCTTAATTACCTTTTTAATTTGTAAAAATAATCATAAGTTTCAATTCGAAACATGCTGAGCATAATCAAAAACCACTATATCAGTCAATTCGAGACCGACTTGAAGCTCGTGGGAAACTCGGGGGTGCACCAAAGTTACCATATAGATTACCAAGACGTTCCGCCTCTGCTAGCTTTGAGCAGCTGAGAGACAAGTCGCTCGTTGAAGGCAGACGAACTTCAAGGCTATATTATATATAAACATACCCACAACCATTTGTATTTTGCTAAGCAGGTGCTGGACACATGCACGGTGAATGCCGTGTTGTTCGCGCGGGTTCCTCGGGCGACAGGGGACATTATGTGGTGGCTGATGGGCAGCCGAAAGCTGCCCATCAGACGCTGACGTTTCGGCTACGTCGTTGTTATCCCCATGGGTGTAGTAGTTACCTTCACCATCCAGCGGGTGTAAAGACACCAGCCTTCCAGGGTGTGGTCTTATATCCCCTCACGAGTTCGGCAAGGCACGAGAAGACAAAGGAGACCACGGCGACGGCCAGTGCACACAACACACACGTCGGGGGAGGCTTCGCGGTTCAGCAGACGACACGGTCCCGGCTGCGCGCTTCATTGGAGGAGGACACTGAGTAACAAGGCTTGACGCCCCGACGGCCAACGACCCAAAGACAATCGTCCCGGAGGTCCCCGTGTTTTGGGGCCAAGCGCGCCACGAGGAGGCATCGCAGCCGACCGCTCGTATACCATTAGAGGTGCTAAATAAGGTATTCGCCTATTTTTACAGCGGAGCTGTTAAGGGCTAGGTTCCCCATGATCGTGTCCACCAGCAAAGAAATGATGACACCGAACTCTGGACAGCTACCGCCATCTATGAGCGACGGCGGCAACCAGACAACTGGTTGCTGCCGTCGCTCATAGATGGCGGCACGTAGTACAGCTCCACTGCTCTTCCTTCTTCACCACAGTGGAAAGGCTGAAAGGTTTTTTGTTTGCCAACTCAGTGTCGCCACCTGTTCGGTAGCCTTGGCACGCTTCCGGTTCACGTATATTTCCCAGTTTTTTACTCATAATTATTTTACCGTATAAGAGTGAATTATAAGACTGACAGTGCTATAAGGGGCCATTTCCAGAGCGCGTACATTTGATCTCGCAAGTACTGCGAAACTTGCCGTCTTGTTCAGAACCAGAAGTAGTTGGGGGCTATTTGCACACTGGTCGCCACCACGTTTCAACTCAGGCCAGAAAGAGCGAATACGTTTGAGAGTAACAATATTTCAGCCATCTTCTTGCTTAATATACATCATACAAAAGACACGGTGTTCACAGCAGACATGTTGACAGAATGGACCTTTCTGGAAATGCCAGCGCCACCACTGAGCGCTCCGGGGCATTATGGGAACTGTGACCGTGTCGCGTCCTTTAGGTCAAGCCAAATCTACTCTAGCCGAGCTTCTGCATGCTCTCTAGGTGGCGCACGCTACCGCCCGAACTGCAGCACCATTATTAATTCATTCATGCATCCAGGAGAGTATTTTTTTTTTTGCGAAGGAAAATAAAATGTATTAACTATAGACTTTTTTTGCTTCCTCTCGTCCCAAGTCAACCGGTAGGCATATCCAGTATGGGCGACGAAAATTAATAAAAATTTCAACCTGCAAAAAGTTAAAATAAAAAAAATAGAGGGAGACAAACGAGAAGGGCAAAACAACATTTTCGCCCATTCTAGTAGTGACGAAATTTAAAATGGCGGCGCCCTTGTGAAGAAAGTGTATAGACCTTTCCAGCAGCAGTCTCGAACGAAGCGATTTACAGCGCGCGTCTCTGGTTTTGAGAGTGTACGTCAGTGTTGCCCGACTGCGCTGGGCTGTGGATTTTCTCGTCAGTGGGCCGTGGCAGCCTGAATTGGGCGGAATTCCGGACGCTGGTGGCGGCTAAATTGCCGCGTTTTCTTTTTTTCTTTTGTGTTCTATGCCGAATAAATTTCTCGGGGCTTTTAAGAAAGCATTGTGCTATTTTTTGGGAACAAAACACAAACAAATTAAGGCTATTTTGGTGAGTCCGTGCGCGACAGAACAGATGCAAATGAAATGTTTGTTTCATTTTATTATTATTTTATTATTATTGTTATTTTACGGCACCATATACTCAGCTGTGTCAATCTACACTCAGCCGTGCCAATCTACAAAGGCCTTCAGTGTCTAAAATATTTGACCACACAGTATATCCGAATGGCACAGTATATCCGAATGGTTCCCGCTCACAACACGAACTACGGAGTCTCAACAATCAAACAACTTGTTGTTTGATTGATGAGACTACATATCCCACGGTGCCACGTTATCCGAACAGGATTTGAGAAAGGTCTCAATCAAATAACACAGCATATCCAAAATGCAGTGTCGACGATAGTCACTTCACGACGATTGGACGGAATCCGGCTTGTTTTAGGGCACGTTTTGAAGAGAGCTGCTTTTTTTGCACAGCACCAAAGCAAATGAACGAACGTGTCTATTCCAGGTCCTTAGTCCGTCCTCATACCCTTGGCTTGATTCTATCGGCTATTTTTCCGGAAGACCGGGAACATAGCCGGGAAGGCTTCTCGGGGATTATCTCAACGGAAATAATCCTCGAAGAACGTCGGACGGCACGCGTCGCGGGCTGTTTGAAGTTTGCTCTCTTTGTTCGTTTCCCGCGAATGCCGAGCAGGCTACGAGCCCTGTATTCCCCGATTCTCACGGTGGAAGATAACAAAAAGGGTGAGCATCCTAAACACACAAATAGAGTAAAAGCTTTCCAAGAAAAGCCGGCGAAGTCCGAATGTACAATGCAGGTGGGGAGTCGCGCTGACCGCGTTTCCGCAGCTCAGGCGGGTAGCAGAAACTTCTGGCTGATAGGGGTCGCTCGAGTCGCAAAATAGCGGCGGCCAGAGAGCTCTTTTGCTTTTTCACAAGGGCGCCGCCATCTTGAAATATCGTCACTTCCAGTATGGGCGAAAACATTGTTTTGCCGTCGCCACGCCAATAGAATACATTTAGGATATAAGCGTAACCGTACACCCATTCTTCGTTTTGTCTCCTCTCTATTTTTTACTATTTGCAGGTTGAAATGTTATATTATTTTTCGTCGCCCATACCGGATATGCCTGCCAAGTGGCTGGGGACGAGAGTACACGACGAGAAACACAGTGCGAGGGGGAAAAGCCCCCCAGCACGAAGGGCGAGGCGCACGGCCGGGAGAGAAGCAGACGGAACGCTAAAGAGAGAAGGAGGTTTCCCCCTCCCCTTCTCCAGCGTTCCGTCTGCTTCCTCCTCCCCGGCCCGTCTTACCCTCGCCCTTCGTTCTTACCAAACCGGAGCGCCCCTAGCGGACAGCACCGGCGACGCGTATGCGCGGTGGACGGTGGGCAAGCAGCTCGCCGTCGCCCATAAACAAACCATTGAATCGCGTTGTTGTCGGCGTCGGTGCGAGTCCCCGTGCTCTTTTTCGCGTTGGAATTGTTGATTCTACGTCCTCCTAACAATGTCTGACTACTTGAGCAGCTTCAGCAAAATTAACGAGGCAAAACTTTGCGTGAATAATGTGACGTGCGGCGATTGATTTCAAAAGGACGCCGCAGAATGGGCACTAAAGCCTGACTCCCACGATGAGATTCTGCTCGCTACTTTCAGTCACGACGTCGCTCGGGCTGTAAAAGCGTGGACCGTAGCTGAGATGGTGGACGTCGATACTGAAAACCGCAAGCAGAATCGGGCATTACAAGTCGGTGATGGCCACTGGTAACAATGATCAACATCTTATTGTATCTACTGTTTACACTTAGCCTACTTACCCCAACCAACCTTCAAAAGTGTTTTGAGGCCTGCACTTAGTTCTTATCGCAATTACCGTGTCAATAGGAGTTTTCGTAGATCGTTTCCGCTGTCCCGCAACGCTCTCCGCAACCCGCTACGAGATCCGGCTTTCTACAGCCAAGGCCATCGGCGCGCAGGCGCGGTAGCGGCTTCTTCGTTGCGGGAGGGCTTAGCGGAGGGGAGAGCGCGGTCTACGAAAACTCTCTAATGTTTGGTTTACGGGCCGCTTTCGTTTGAACGAGCTGACGACAAAAAGCAGACAAGTTTGAAAGAGCAGACGACAGTTCGAACGCATGCGCAGTGGAGTACGGGCAAGAAGCACCGCGTCCTGCCTCAACAAACCATTGGAATGTCACGTTGTCGGCGTCTGTGTGAATCTGCATACTCTTTTTCGCGTTGGAATTGTCGATTCTAAGTCCTCATAGCAATGTCTTACCACTTTAATCGCCTGAGCGAAATTATCAAGGCTGTTACGGGCTGCTAAATCTTGCGTAAATAATTTGACGTGCGGCGATTCATTCGCATGAACGCCGCAGAATGGACGCCAAAACCATAATGAGATTGTTCTAGCTATTTTCGGTCGCGACGTCGCTCGTGCTGCAAAAGTGTAGAAGGTAGTGGCGATGATCGACGTCGATACTGAAAATCGGAAGCGGGAACAGACCAAGCGTAACAAGTCGGTGATGGCCACTGGTACCAATGATCAACATCTTGTATCTACTGTTTACACCGAGCCTACTTAAGTCTTTTGAGGCCTGCAATTACTTCTATTGCAATCACCCGGTCAAAGTTTGGTCTACGGGCCGCTTTTGTTTGAACGAGCAGACGACAAAAAGCAGACAAGTTTGAAAGAGCAGACGAAAGTTCGAGCGATCAGGTGGCCGTGTGAATTTGAAGACGCATAGAACCCGTGGGTGGTCCGGACAACTTGGTGGTTTCTCTCGTTCATGTTGGAACGAAGCAAATAGATCTGGCGACCACAAAGTGTTGCCCACACAAGCAATCGTAGTTCAACAGCGTCTGGTTTGCCCTTTTCACGACTACTATAAACGTTCTCAGATGAACGGAGAGGGCAGAAACGCATGAAAACTGATCTTCAAACCTTCCAGACTCTGTTGGTACAGCCCCCGTCGCAGCATTTTGACGAGAAGGCATGTTTTTTGCCTGGTTCCTTTCAAAGAAACACAGGGATGCATGTCTCGCACCCTACTGAAAAAATATGATATGAATTTATTTCTGACATGTTTATTGGACACCCTTTCAAATCAGAACTTATTATTTCATATCAGTTTCATATGCCGCATATCAGTTACACTAGGCTAGGTGGCGCTAGGTACCACCCCATTCATGTGCTACAAAATATTTGTATTTACTCACGCCACCATCTAGATACATTACGCACACCATTATCATCAGCTGAATATATACATTGAGCGCATACACATATACGGCACAACAAACATGAATACAGCAGCACATTCAATAACTACTTCTGAGCTCTGCGTTTCCGCCTTTTATACAGGTCGTTTTGTAAGTACGGAGTTTTTCGGTGACCACCTAAGCAATAAATAATATTCTCAGCATTGTGGATTTTTTTCAGTAATGTCATACCTCTGAGAGTATTTTGAACGGCTCAGGGATGAATCTCTTAATAAAAAGTAAACGCTCATGCCGTAATTATTTTGAAAGCACAGTAATCAAGCCGCTCCACTGCGGCAAGTCGTTAACTGAGAAACATTATATGAAATTATTTCTTATATGTTTATTGGACACATTCATATCAGTTGGCATATGTTGCATAACAATTCTTATATGCCTCATATCAGTTTTTGGTTATTTCATATCAACGCATACAGTTTCAGGTATTTCAAATCAGTTTCATATGTCGCATATCAGTTTGTGGATATTTTATATCAGTTCTTATATGCCACATATCAGTTTTTGGTTATTTCATATCAGTTATCAAGTATTGCATATCAGTTTCATATGTCGCATATCAGTTTTTGGATATTTCATATCAGTTCTTATATGGATTCATATAATTTTTTTCAATAGGGACGGCGACTTCTGCCCACCAGTCACCCCGGACCGGAAGTGAGCCTCGACGCGCCACCACCGCGTCGTGACGTAGGAGAGTTGCTTTCCACAACGGCGCCTTGCGTCGCCTAGCCAGCCTAGGTCTAGAAGGACGGCAGTTTTAAAGTCATTGTTGCCAGCTGTAAATTACTCGTACTCGGTTACTTTTTTAGAATAATTCTTGTAAAAATCTTATTACTTTTACAGGAAGTAATCGCGAAACTGGTTTACCTTTGGAAGTGCTAACATTACTCGTAAGCGTCCCTATTTTCCGCTCCCCTTTCTAATGGCGCCCTTTCGTTCTACGAGCTTCCTACGAGGAATCTTCGAAGCATATCTCCGAGCAGGAAGAATGGATTACCAAAATTGGTGATTAAGAAGATAAGTACAATTTATAACCCGGTGATTCGAATGGAACAAAATATAAGGCGCAGTACAAAAGACTCGTCTTGAAACCGGCAGAAACAATCTGTCGCTTTGAAAATCTGTAAGTAGTAATCAAGAAAAGGTAGACGGTTTCTTTTTCGGGTAACGGCCGATTACTTTTCTTCTCAAGTATACTCAAACTGAACACTTTTTAACAAAGAGTAATTGTTACTTTTGTAATTGACTTTTTTTTCCCCGAGTAACGCGTACACGACTGGTGTCGATATACTCTAACGTAGACATAATTAGTAGCTTTATAGCAGCATGCTCTAAGAAAAATTCCGAAGACGCTGCTAAGCTTTATGGTGTCTGGACTTATGGTTCCGCTGGTTGTTTGCACTGAACCCTGTTACCTTCGCAATAATCGTCTCCACTTCCGAGCTAACAAATCGCCATCGCTCATCGAATATTATTTTGAACAAAACTGTGACCTCGAAGATAAAGCACCTCCTCCTGTTTGCCTTGCACTAGCACATTCACTTTGTTAACGCACTCTTTCCAATCTGACGTCTCGAATGTATATGTCTATTGATTTTGCTTCGTAATAGGCGACGAATATACAACCGCGTTCACCTATAACTGATCGACACCAATTTATCCTGATTAGGCCTAAAAAAAAAAAAGTAATTCGGTCAGCAACGGACAATGAAGTAGAAGGACTGAGCCAGCACCGCGTGCGTGTGGGTTTGAATGAAACAGCGCGCAGATTGTGTAGCTTTCGCTCGATCCCTTTAATCTGAGAGAGAGAAATAAAGAGTGTGTGTGAGAGAAAGAGAGAGAAATGTTTACGACAGTTATCTGAGATGGGCTGTCAGGAGATTATGCAACCTTTGTCCGCGACCTACATTCCCGCGGCCAAGCTGACGTCACACTCTTTGAAGGATTCAAATCATTCTCAGACCGCAGGCCCCATGCTAACTAAACGTTTTTTTTTTTTCTTTGCAACACAGTGCCTACATGTTCGTTGTGTCTAATGTTAATGAGGGATTGAATGTGTATAGACACTTCGCAGGCAAATATACCGCAGCCGTAAATGATCGCCACTTTTTTCTTTATTTTGCATACGGTTATGCAAGAGATGATGGATCAGTCGTCACCTATTACAGTTGCCTGGTACAGCTGCAACGGAAAAAGAGTAGCACAAGTGACCGACGACCGGAGCGGCAAAATCGCGACACGTGGCGCTATTGTTCCCGAGCGCGCCGATAGCGGAGAGTGCCAGACATGTTCCATGTCTCAACGTGGGGGCGGCCGGCAGAAAACAGCCCATCCTATAGCCCTCATTTTAACAGCTATCTTATCCCTCAATTTTCTGCCGGCCACCCCTGTTTTCCGTTGCAGCTGTACCTTGCTGAGACTAAAGCCGCGGCCACGCTGCCAATACACCATACAAAAGAATGTCTGAGGCACGTTGCTTCCTCGCATACGACGGTCCTGCCATACATTCATCACAGAAAAACTGCCTGCAGACGTGTTCGAAGCATACAAGTGTATGCGGAGAGCAAGTCGTCTGCTTCATCATGCGCAGGAGTTGCGGTGACGTCAGAACGACGACGAGCTCCGATTGGCTTTGATTGAAAGGATAGTGGGTAGACCTCAAAGCCACCTGCTTTGAGGTCTACCCACTATCCTATCCTTCAATCAGAGCCAATCAGAGCTCGGCGTTCTGACGTCACCACCACCGCGGTGCAAGAAGCAGACGAACTTGCGCTCCGCATTAAGCAAACATGTTTCCAACATGCGTGAGGCATGTCCGCAGATAAATATGTTATCATGTCTGCAGCAGACATCGCGTCTTTTCTGTGATGTCCGAGTAGTGTTACTGCTGGAAGGTCAGTCATGGCGGCGGTAGTTTTGAGCGAGCCAAAAGCTTATACGGTACGCAGTACAACACATCTATAACACTTGGATGACCCCCACATACAATACCGAATCCGACGTATTCCCGAACACGACAGTTACGAAACGAGTTACGCGGCGGTTCACGGAAGACTGGACTCGCCGACGAACGACCGTCCCGGTGGAAGAGAGACAGAAGGCGGCGATAAACAAATAAACATATAATAACCGTAAACATTAACGAGGAAAACAAAGGGGAGTGTTGACGCCACCGAATCAAGAGGTATCTGGCTCCCCAGCCCCGCAATGTAGCACGTAGTAAGGATCCCGGAAGTCCGAGAGGGCGTCCGGCATCGCTCCCAAGTCGTAACAGCGCAGCAGCGGCCAGCGGAAGCAGTCCATGCATGAAATGTCGGGCGCCATTCAGCCAGCGTTCTGCCTGTTTGCTTTGTTCGCTCGCTTTCTGGAAAGAGGCGCCGGTCGCTTGCTGCTCCGGCTTCATTTCGCAACGGTCCGTTGCCTTGCTGCAAGCCTGTGTATAACGCCGTTCGGACCCAAGCTGACAGCGCGGTGGAGCTATACGCGCTTTGCCGGACTAATCAAGCGCCTCCCTTTTCATCACCCGACCCCGCTCTACGCGCGTGGGTACGCAGGACGATCGATGGCCGAGTGGCCGGAACGCGTGGAGCGAAACCTCACCCTGCAGAACCCAGGGATCCTGGATTCAATCCCCATCCCACTGCCCGTTTCGATCTGGATGAGCATCGTACCGGCGTGCGGTCGTGTGTCACTACTGCGTGGTGCACGTTGATTCAAGACCCCGAGGCTAGCGGTTGTACCGCACTGGCTAAATTTCCCATCTACAGCCGAGACATCCAGACGGTGTTGGTAGCTGGCGGGAGAGCGTGATCACGTGGCGGTGGATCGACGCATATGATTGGTCCAACTAGAACGTATACCTTTCACCGCACTGTCGGCTTAGAGGTGAGCGGAGCATAGCACGAACGAACATGATTGTTCTGCAGGCGCGGGACTGTGTCCGCCGTTTCGTATATCTTAAGCGCCTTCACGTAAGCGCTGAACTCGCGCGTAATTGGAAGCAGGCGTACGTCATCATCGCAGACGCGTATTGCATATTACGAAGGGGCGGATGTCCGAGGTAAAATACCGAGAACAAAGCACCTTTTTCTTTCCTTTTCTTATTTTTTCCCCCATGTCTTGCTACACGAAGAACGGACATTTTGCCTAAGGGTCATCCCTCATTGCTGCTGCCCTAAGCGTCCGGTGCTGCTGCTCATTCTAGCGGTGTGGCGTTCTCTTTTTTTTTTTTTATTTCTTTGCCATCTTGTTGATTTTGAAGGACTTTAGAAGGTGAGCCACCTACGCGAAAGACTTTAGTCAGTGTCGATTAAACAGCTAGGCGTGTGTTAGGGTAAACTTTGCGCGTGAAGGAGAGAAACTTCTAAGAGAACCTCGCAGCTTTGTATGCAAAATAAATTAAATAAACAAATACATAAATAAGGAGACAAGGCAATCGCATCGACAGCACAAAGACGATTTCTTTTAGCGCAGTGGACTTGCAATCGTGCAGTAACCCAGAAATGTTTTTTCTCGGCGAAGGCCCTTGAGGAGCA
This sequence comes from Ixodes ricinus, assembly GCA_037355805.1. Lineage (NCBI taxonomy): Eukaryota > Metazoa > Arthropoda > Arachnida > Ixodida > Ixodidae > Ixodes > Ixodes ricinus. Next base: position 17,062 of record JAZHYW010010121.1, on the reverse strand, counting down.
GTCTTCCAGACGTAACACAAAGTAAACCGAAATTACAATTACTCGCGCCGCTCAAAAAGTGCTCGAACCTCGGCATAACAGTAATTAGACGCTGGCTCAAAACCAACCGTTAGTTGTGTGTGTTTGTATGTTCCTATTTGAAGTTGCATACTTGTGTTATCTTAGCATAAGAAAAAAGAAACGTTGCACTTAGATGTAATTGATTACAACTTGATTTTTGTGTACGTCCAATCAATGGTCTAATTGAAATACGAGTCCTCCTCATAGACATTAATTGGAACGCTGGAAAGGAAGAGGTCAGGACGAAACGAGTTCGCACAGCTCGATAAAAACGTTTGATGATCGAGAGAAGCGATCGCCGACGATAAACGTGGCAAATGGCAGTCATTGGAGCGTGAAAACGGAATGCTGCCTCGATGCACACTCGAAATGACAATTGAAAAAGAAAAAAAAGTAAAGAGGAAAAGAAAAAGAATAAAAAAAGCAGTATCCGGTTTCGAAATCATGCTTAATGTATGGCCAGAAGTACTATTCCAAAAACAAACAGATAAAAAAAATACAGGCTTGTTTTGATAATTTTTTAGTGAGACCTATATTGGCGGAATAAGAACGCTTTGGAAGCTCCAGTAAATAAAATTTACATGTTGTCTGACTCCTGCCAAAGTAGACACGTAATGCCACATCGTGTGACACAGTGTCCCATGGCGTCACAGTGCAACGCGTCACATGAGGCCACAGTGTGACGTTGTTCCGTGGGTTACCCGACGTGACGTCACATACTGCGACGCCCGTGACGAAGTGTCGCGTGACGGGGGAGAGCCGCGACGGTCGGGGCGCAGATGATCTCGATGGTTTGGAAACCCTAGAACTGCTATGGCATTTAAAATAATAGAACCCCTTCGCTGATGATTTGGTTCTGTTCCTTCTTTGCGATTTCCCGCTTCTTTTTCTCCGATGCCCCTCCGACCGAAGTCCATTTCCTCCTTCTTTTCGTCATCGACGTGCGCGTCGTATCCCGACAACGCGAACAAAATGACCCTGGCACCTTTGAAGCTCGCCGCCCCTCAGACAAAGCAACGAAAAGAAAAAGAAGAAGAAGCCGCATCGGGTACATCATTGTGCAAACATACCCCGCGCACACTCGCCACATGCTGCTCCGCAAGGTGACCTCTGACGACCGTCTGCTGTCCAATCTTACCAGTCTCAACTCCAATGCATTGTTCATACAAAACAAGCGCGTTTGCCCACAGCTATCCTCGTTTTAAGTACAGACTCAGCCGATGCTACAAGCGCGAGCTTGTAGCACGCGCGCTCGTGCAGTGCAAGCAGTGTTCAGGGCCACATGCTCGCGCTCGTAGCATCGGCTGCGTGAGGACTGAAGCTGCAACGAAGTATAGTAACAAAAACAACCGGGGAAACAGAAAAAAAAAGAGAAAACGTTTTTGTTTTTTTAGTTAAAAAAGCGGCAAACAACTGACTCAATTTATTTCAATTATTACCGAGCCTATCAAGCAAATTTCTGCAACATCTGGTAACATTTCATCACTACGCCAAATAAGAAAAATAATCATGTCGCACCTGATTTCGTCCACACTGCGGGTGGAGACTTTAACACACAATACCATATTAAATTTGTTAGTCCATAAAAAGAAGGAAAAAAAACGGTGCGGTTAATACATTTTACGCCCTAAGTTCACACTGCTTATACATCCTGCAAAAGACAGTCTGCATGTACAGATTCGAACGCGAGTCACAGCGAGATCCCTGCTTCGAATGCAGAATGGCAATGAGTTCAGAGAGGAGACTTGGCACGCTGCATTCGAAGCACGGATATTGCAGTGACTCGAGTTTGCAGACCGCCTTTTGTATGATTTATAAGCAGTGGGACCCCGGTTTTAGTCAATGAAAACCATGGGACTTGTCTAACACGTGACCACCGCGCACGCAACCGAGCCTCCGCTATACTGCACCACCACGACCGTATGTGCATACGTTTCCATAATATAACATCATAATTGACGAACGGTGGCTGTACGTTAACCGCACCGCAAAACGCGATACGGCATTTAGTGCGGTGAAGGGTGTATTGCCACTGCCAGATGCGTAGTAGAAAATCTGCTAAATCGACAAAGCTCTCATAAACATTTACGATTAATATAAGGTAAAAGTTCTGCCGCAAAAACGGTCGTAAAAAAAAAAAAAAACTATTGCTGGATTACTTTTGTTGAGACAAATTTTCAAATTCCACAATTCCCGGGACACAAGAACCGAAGGGTCGTGTGTTCGATATTCGCCTATAATTCTTTTAAAATTTTCTTTAAGGCAAATTAATTACTTTATAAAGTGTAATCATTTGAGACATGCGGCGACCTTTCATTCGCATTACATGCCATGTTTTTCATTACTTTCATTCCACGCGTGACGTCACGTTTTACAAGAGCGTTGCGGCTTGTTTGAAATACCCGCGCGAGGTCATGTGGCTCTGACGTCATGACCCTTTAGACCAATCAGGATTTTCGCGGCACGCCACCGACGCCAAATTTTCTGCGACACGTGTTTTTTTTTTTTTTTTTTAAAGCTATCGCGTTAAAATTCCGGAAATGTTGCATCCCTATCCAGAGCAACTGTGTGCATTGCGCCTGCGCAGAAACCCGCTTTTTTTTTTTTTTTTCGAACGTGAGGCACCTGCGCAGACGCCCCCAGCCTACCAACGGCCATTCGGCTAAAAGTTTTTTCTTCTTTTTCTTTTTTGCACCTGCAGTCTCAAGTGTTAAACGACATGATTAGCTGCAACCAGCTCGCCTGCGCACTGACAGTCTTGCCATTCCGGGTTCGCAGTCCGTATACATCCGTATATTTCGTCCGTGACTTCGCGAATTTATGAAGCGTCCATGCCGCACCGTCTAAACTCCTTACTTTTCGAACCCATTATGATATTTTAGTAAAGCGAGCTGGTCGTCGGCAACTGCCCGACATTATTTCAAGCTTTTGCACGACAGTGTAGATGCGACCTGCAGATGAGGCTCTGTACGCTGCACAAGGGCCTTCGCATGCAAAGGCATCGCTATAGGGCTTTCCTCCATTCTCCCGACGGAATCGTTCCATCTGATCGTTGGCGAGTGACACAGAAACGTTTGTACAAGCGACCCGGTGCCGGCCGCAACTCGCTAAGCGTCCATTGTCGACGACAGACCGTCGTTTCGTACGCGAAATGTGCACGTCGGCCAGCACAGATTATCGTAAGGTCTGGAGTATAAGCCGCACTCAAAGCAAATTAGACTTTCGTGTTTACACAGCGTAAGGTCGGTCTGCCTTTGAGGTATGGCGACAGATAGTTTACGCAGCAGACGAGAAATTTTGCCAGTGTAGTAAGATTGCTACGGAAATCGTAGGGTGACTCATTACATCGCGGCGTCGATGTATTGGCCCACAGAAACCATATATATAGTCGTTCTGGGGAAAGCATTAGGGCTTTTTATGTTCCGAAAATATTCAACGCGTTACCTGGCTCTATATTTCTTTCCAAATCGAATTATCACCTTAAAAAGAATGTCAAGAGACTGTTTAATGAGAGAAATAAGCATTCTAAATTTTGAGTACCAGTTGCTAATTTGTGTTGTATTTTTGTTGTGAAGAATGTGCTTCCACTGCCAGGTCGCGCCACACAAGCCCTAACCGGCTTCGGCAGACCTGACATTTTGTACTGTTGATTTTGATCAATAAAGACTTTTTATTATTATTATTATCAGTTACTCTTCGCGCATTTTGAAGGCCGATTCACACTACGTCTGGCTACGTTATGAGCTTGTGACCCATGAAGTCAAAGTTCGACCTCACTCAAAAAGAAAAGAAAAAAATGAAAGCCGTTTACAACTCCCTGTAATGCCGAATTGGAGCGCAGCTCTTGAGGAGGAGGAGGAGGGAAGGCGTACTCAGGGAGGGTATACCCCTCCTCCTCCTTCTTCTCCCCTCATCCTTCAATATCCTCCGGGGGGGGTCACGTGACCTCGGGGGAGGGGGGTCACATGACCTCGGGGGTCACGTGACCTTGGGGGGACGGGGGTCACGTGACCTCGAGGGAGGAGGGGGCTCGCGCTGTGCATGTCCCAACGTGCACCGCTCGGGAGGGGGGGTTCGCGCGGTGCATGTCTCAACATGCACTGCTCGGGGGGGGGGGCTTGCGCGGTGTATGTCCCAACATGCACCGCGCGGTTACGCCGACGGCGACGGCGACGCCGCTCAAGCCGGAAACGGGCGCCTAAGAACTGCGCTCTAAACAGAAAAGGGTGTAGTCTTGCATTCCATCCCCACGTTACAAACCCTGCATTGCCTCACATATACTAACAAAGCCTGGCAACTCAGTCCATTGGAGAGAATCCGCAAATCAGGCTTTTACGTCCCTTTTCTCTAACGTTCCTAGTGCTTTCCCTTTCCCCTTCGTCCTCCTCTCCCGTCTCCCCTTCCTAGCGCCTCGCCCTTTTTCTCTTCTGGCGTTGCCTTCCCCTGCACACACCAATGTCCTTCGAATCAATGCATGGATTTCTGTGATGAAACCTTCTAGGAATGGCGGTAAACTAAACGTGAAGGTCTAGTTATAATGGAGCAAACCAATAACCAACACTGTTGGCTGACATAAAAACAAACGAAGGTTCATTTAGCAACACGAGCAATGTCCCGCAGTACAGCTCGAAGTTCACAAGCACATCATTGGTCAGACCAATGTGAATATGCCGGAGCGACAATGATCCAAAAAATTGGGAAACAAACAAACGTCAATTTCATATCAAGACTTGATCTGACATAATTTTCAGTCTGGTTTTGATCTGGCATTTCTCTTTCGTAAGGGCTTACGTACATATCCCCGGAACAAACGGTAAATTCGTTCTGAAATCGCCGGATACACACTGATTTCAAAATTGAGCAAGCAACAACCGTCCAATTTGCTTGAACAAAAGAAAAAAAAACTTTGACATTAGCAGGTTTGTTTTCTTTCTGATTAAAACATTACGTTTCTTTCACGCCCAACTTTCTATCCAGACTTGATCCGACCTTTCCCATTCAGGCTTTGAACCGACATTTTCGTACGTGATGGCCTTTTCGGGCAACAGATGACGCTCAAGCAGCAAGCGTTCTGCCGTATATCCATCCATTCATTCGTTTTTTTTTTTGTTTTTTTTTTTTACATGCCATCAAGCGGTCTAGTTTCCGTAAACTGGGTTTCTACATTTACCTCGTATTTTTTTCCCTCTATATTTTACTGTTTACCTCGTGACTTCAGAGACGCATACTATGTTCTCTCAGAAGCCATTTTGTAGACGCTCTATTTATTTATTTATTTATTTATTTATCAGAGAAGAGAGCAAGGACGCGCATTCACGAAGATGCGTTTGATCGAGTCTTTCTTGGCTCTCGTATATACAAAGCGAGCCTCCGAGAGTGCCTAATTATAAGGCTAGGCGGCGCTCCGATCGCTGCACCAAAACTATTAGACGGCGGGAGAAAGAGGTAAGTGGCCACATAACAACCCCACGCGGCCGACGGCGAGAGGCTACGCGCATGCGCCGAGGAAGCGATGAACCAGAGATAAGGCATCGGGACGCGGTAAAGAAAAAGAGCGACAAGGCGCCCCATACATTTTTGCGAACTCATTTGCTGCGGCCGCAGGGCAAACCGTATGCACAGCGAAGACGGTCAAACGTGAGAGCGAATGGAAAAACAAATATATATATATATATATATAATAACGGGATAATTTGGGCGATGGGACAGCTTTTACATCAGCGTTGAGAACGTCACTTCTCTTATTAATATTTTTGCCACTTTGAAAGCTTCGTGTATCTAGGGGACCGCGTGAAGAAGACACGCACCAGCCAACGAGGTGATGGTTTCGATCTGCCAAAGAGGAAAACATGGCGTCGCCCGTTTGCGTGAGCAGGCGGCTTCGTTAATTTTGGGGACACGAATGTTTCGTCCGTCGGGTTTGAATGATTTTTTTTTCTCGATAGTTCGATGACTTTGAAGGCATTGCGCAAAAATATATGTATAGAGAGAGAGAGAGAGAGACAGAGAGAGAAGAGAGTTTAGCCGGGAGCAGTAGCTTCGGTCTTCCGAAGAAACAAAATATGGCGTCACCCACTTTTGTTAGCAGACGGCTTCGTTTATTCTGGGGACATGAAAGCTCTGCTCGTCGGAGTTGGGCGACTTTTAAAGTTCGATGACTCGCCTGAAGGCACCGCAATAAAACGAAATAGTCTAGCTGGGTGCTGTAGCTTCGGTTTTTGAGAGAGAAAATAAAAAGGAAAAGAAAATGGCGTCACCCACTTTCGCTAGAAGACGATCTCGTTCGTTCAACCTGGCGTTCCAGTTGTGTCAAGCCTGAACGAAAATTATCGAGCTCCGTACGGGTTCATCTGCAAGGCATGGCTTTCGTTTTTAATTTCATTGGGCGTCGAGAATCTCGAGCGCGCGTGCACAAGAAAGTAGAGCAGGTAATTTGTATTTCACCAGCGAGTCCGTACTTCTGTGCCCCAGCTTCGAAAATAAAATAATAAAAAAATAAAAAAGTTAGTGGTTTGACGTTGGTGTCAGGCTTGTGTTGAAACCTGAAACGTGTAATGGCAAATTTGTTTACCTATGCAAATTGGATAATTTCAGCGAGGTGAACAACCTAGAGATTACTCTGGATAATCTTTCGGTTGTTAACTCATTCTATACTCCAAGAACAACAACAACATCAATAATAATAATAATTATTATTATAATAATAACTTATTTGTGAAGGAGGAGCATAACAACAGCACGACGAAAGTTCGTCAAAGCCTTCAAGGGCGTGTACGACTAAGCCAAGTCTGTAGTAATACCAAAATAAGTATCATAATAAAGGAGTGGAGTTGATTCGACTTTGAGCAGTTCCAGTCGAAGCCTTAGGCTTAATTATAGTAATAATAATACTTAAACCTAAACCCTACCGGGCATTTCATATATAACATCCGGAATGTTGTTTGAAATACACAGAATTCCCTTCTGTGTATTTCAAACAATATTCAAACAACAACAAACAACAATCAAAACAAATTAAAAATTATTATTATTATTATTATTAGAAGGAAATATTTACTATATAAGTGCCGCTTTCATGGTAGTTACCAATGGCATGCAGTCGCCACACTCTTCCTTTTACTACAAACATATTCGCATTACAAACGAGACGGAGTGGTAGAGTGGTTCTGCCTAAAGCCCCTCGATGTGTCTGTAATTAAATGCTGCCTGTTTGCTTTAAAAAAAAAAAAGTCTTATGGAGAAGAAAAATATCCTGCTCTCCAAATCTATTTGTGCACGATAAATGAAAGGTCACTGACAGCTACGGGAGCACGCTGATATCACAAGCACAAAGACCGGCTAAAATATATGTAAAAACAACCACAACAACAACATTTTTGCCGTGTTTTAGAAGGGGAGCGTCCAATTTTCCCAAGCTATTATACAATCAAACCATGAAAGTGGCAGAATGATAACCTTTTCCGCTCCTCCCGTATCTCACTGCGTGCTTATCAAACAAACGCAGCGACCCACAGCTGTTCCTTGGCCTCTCACTATGAATGCGGCCACCGCTCTTACGTGCAGAATGCATTGTATCTCAACTCGCGCGAGTCGAGCCTTCGCTCCACGTGCTCCGAGCCTCCGTATCCCCGAGCTGCGGCTTTTTTGTCAGGCCGCAGTATCGGCGCTGCTCTCGGCGGATGTGTAGAAGACGCGAATCTCGTTTCTGCGCACTTTGCAGTGCCCACCCCTGGGTGCGGGCAAACGCGGACTTGTTTGTAAACAACACGTGTTGGTCTACGAACGAAACGTTTTTGTTTGTTTGTTGTTTCTAGAGCGTTCCGAGTTCGGGAACCGTCCTGTGGTGGCGAGACTCGAGCAGTTTTGTGGGACCACTCCTCACAGACAGAGAGAGAAAGAGATGAGGATGTGAATGAAAATAAGTATACGGGCAGAAGAGGAAGAAAGAAAAAAAAAAAAGGGGGGGGGGGGAGGGGAGAGGCAACGCCGCGTAACCTGCCCGCTGACTGCCCTGATTTCGTCATTGTTTCACGGAGTTTCTTCCTGCTCGGTTCGCTCGAGGGGATGGCGCTCCAAGATCGAGGACTAAAGAAGGGGCGCCGCCGCATCACGAACAGTGCGCGGCAAGCTGCTATGCCGGCTCGACGGGCAATAAAAAAAAAAAGAAAAAAAAAATAAATAAATATATATATATATATAAAGGAGGAGGCGAAGTGCACGATCACGAACATATCTTCTAATCGCTCGAAAAGACCCGTGGCAAGGGCAAAAACGAGGAAGCGCTTTAAAATAAAGCGTTAAGGGGGAAAGATGGGTGCCGGTTTTTTTTTCGTTCTTTTTGGAGAAAAAAGAAGAAAACAGTATCCATGTCCGTGACCTTCAGAAGATATGAGGCGGCGTAGCCGCCGGCAAAGCAAGAAAAAAGAAAAGGTGGCGATGAGGATGCAACAAAAATCATATCCCAATAAAAGTTTCGAGTGTTTAGGACCCTCTATGAGCCTATTCAAACGTATCGTCTCTTTGTAGAAGAAAACCGCCCATTGCGGAAACGGTCGGTGAAGTTGCCGGGAAAAAACCACAAGCCGCTTATGACGACACGAATCTTTGCGCTTCCGACACGGTACGATAGGACCTGTACGAACTGCGCATGCGTTACCACAGAAGCGCTAAGCAACAACATGGCGGCGCCCACAAGAAAATCGGGAAGTGCGGATACTCTAAGCGACTCTAATTACCGCGACGGAACTTGTGTGGAAACCGAACGGCATGACAACACCACCCCGGCCCAGAAACAAGCAAAAGCGATTAACTTTCCTGACAATACCTAGTGCGCGTGCAGGTATTTATTTCGCGCCAGCATCCAACTGGATAACATGCGCGCGCTCGCTCGTATAAATAAATATTTAGCGCGGTTGGCCTTGCCTCTGCCGCATACCTCGTCGTCGCAAGATTCGAGAACAAACGACCGTCTGGATAACGCCCGGCGGAATATTTGCGTCAGCGCGGGCTAGGTATAATACCGGTGGGAAAAGCATCGTAACCACGTTTCGTTCTTTGTCGTGTGCGAATATCAGATAGGCAGCTCAAAAACGTTTCCGATAACGCTACGGATGTCAGAGTAGTACCACTCTTTGTTAATGCGAATAGCATTCTTTGGATACTTCACGCACTTTTCGTCTATGTATCTATCTATCTATCTATCTATCTATCTATCTGGCTATCTAACCTCTTACGCCGCGGGTCGATAAATAAATAAAAAAGACCGGCGCCGGCTGGGATTCGAACCGTTGACCCTTTGATCAGCAGGCAGACGCGCTAACCACAGAGCTATGAAGGCTTTTTTTTTTTCTTTTATTTTACAGAGCTATGAAGGCAGTCATTCAACGCACTCTAAACGGTTGTTTATATCTTTACCATAGGACGCGCTTTACAGCGCTGTCACAGCTACCGGTGCGCGCGCGTTCCATGCACGAGGGCTCATTCCGCTCCGTGAGGCTGAGCACGGCCGTTAGCTCACCCTCTCCCGCGCTCGGGAGAGGGTGATGTAGCGGCCGTGCTCAGCCTCACGAGAGCGGAATGAGCCCTCGTGCATGGAACGCGCGCGCACCGGTAGCTGTGACAGCGCTGTAAAGCGCGTCCTATGGTAAAGATATAAATAACCGTTTAGAGTACCGTTGGTTGAGACTAGCTGAGACGCCAGAAAGTCTGGTCGGTACCATTTTGAGTGTTTGTGCGTATGGCGCGTGCTTTGCTCGCCTTCCTAAGTGACACAAACGCACGTGCTGGGCTGCGGAGATCGTGCGCAGGGCTGTGAAAGTGTCAACAAATTTAGAATCGCCTCAAGAGTGGGCTGGCGTATCTCAGAGTGTGCCGGCCACCTGACGAACGCGCATAACTCCGCACCGTTTGATGCTATTCGCATTAACGTAGATAATCATTCCCAAAGGATGTGTTCTGCTGATTTTTTCCCTTTCTATATCTTGCAAAAAAAAAAAACACAACGAGAAAAGAAAAAAAGAAGCCTGACGTGCACTGCGCTACTGCGTGATACACGTCAAAGACCGCGCGTTAAACAGTAGCACTGCACGGGCCAAATTGTACGTCCACAATTTAGACGTTGTTCAGACAGTGACGTTTAGAAGTCACTGTCTGAACATTTACATACGAAGCATTTGCCTTTTAGTTTTTACACAAATTTTACCCCGTTCGACACAATTTTGAACTGCTGCGTGATGCACGTCAAAGATCCCAGGTTAGCAGCAAGCACTGCACAAAACAAATTGCTCGTCCCTACATTAGGCTGGGGTAGAGAAGAAACATCAAAACGTAGAAGGGAAAGAAAATAGACAGGACGACGTCTCAACGTCTTTCCTTCTACGTTTTGATGTTTCTTCTCTACCCCAGTCTCAGGTTAATTCAACATGGTTAATATTCACCAGCTCGCCTGCACCCTTACGATTTTTTCTACATTAGGCGTTGTACGGACGTTTAAATGTCGAAAATCCATACAACGAATTCGACTTATTTTTGACACAATAAATGTTAATCTCACTCGACATAACTTCGAACTGCTGTGCAATACACGTCAAAAATCCCAGGTTACCCGGAGGCACTGCATGGAACGAATTGCCCGTCGATGATAGTGACGTTTAAAAGTGGACCCCCCATAAACGAATTTTACTTTTTTTTTTAGACACAAATGTTACCTCACTTGCCACAACTCTAAATCATTGCTGAGCAATACACATCCAAGACTCAACATTCATACAACGAATTTGACTTTTAGTTTTGCCACAAATATTGCCCCCATCGACATAACTTCAAATTCGAATAACATGCTGAGAGACAGACGTGCAAGATCGTACTGCACTGGCCAAATTCAGCCTACAGTTTAAGCGTTGTATGGACGTTTAGAATTCGCTCTATTTGCACATCTATACAGCGAATTCGACTTTTATTTTTGACACAAATATGACCTCATTCGACACAACCTCAAATTCAAAGTTGACACAAGCCGCTATGAAGTTTCTGTCGGGGTGCCGCCAGTCAGGTCTGAGTGGTATGAAAACACGTGACAAGTCTCCAAAGTTGAAGGTGCACACGGCATTTCATATATTCCTCCTCCACCTTTACGGACACAACACGGAACAAAAAAGAAAAAAAGACATTTAAATTCTTCACGCATTAGCAGCATATTAGCAGTCTCCACCGGCGTCGCGCAAACATTTTTCGTGCCCGAAGTTTTCCGCACGCTGGATCTATTGACCCGTCCACGCAAGCGAAGCGCATTGCATTCCACGGCACCTCGAGAGAAAGCAACTTTCAAAGACGTGAAGACAGCACACTCGGTCTCCGAGAGGATGACACCTCCACGAAAAAGAGTCCGTCAATTAAGCCTAGTACCGGCAACATTCCTGGGAGACCTTTTTTTTCGGGGCCATTGTCTATGAACTTACCGATCGCGCTGCTATCCGGAGTTCTGGTATCCGAACGCAGGGTAATCCCATCAAACGTGCTCAGACCACGAGCGGCTGGGGTCAGGCCTGTGGAACACATGAAGTCATGCCGCCGTCGAGGTCTGGAGAACCGACACACCCATCAGGGAAAAGAAATCTCGGTGCACGAACACCCAACCGACACACACCGTGGAAATCCAACAGGTAAGCTCTCCGTCGGCGAGAAGGTCGGCAGCGGCGAGCGCTGCTGCTGCTGCGCCAAGGTATGTAACGTCAGCAAGCCAGATAATGACTGACGGCCGCCGGGTCAAAAAAGTTATAAAATTGTGCGTCAAAGTGGCGGCGTTCACTCGCAAACGTCCCGGAATCGCTTTTAAAGTTCGTTTGGACGCGTGTATGCGGGATATTATCCCGTTTACGTGCAAAATTTGAGGTGCAAAAGGGAGCGCGCGCATTTGCTCGGTGCTGCCATCTACGTAACGTGTTCGGAACCGCCTTATCCATTGACCAATCGCAACAACCGGCGCTGAAACTCAAATGACGTGTTGCTTAGCGAGAAAATACCTGTTAATTACAATTTTTGTTAACTTTTAATGCTTGGAAGATATTATTTTGGGTAAATATTAAATTTACGGGGCCGTTTTTTTTTTTTTCAAAGCGTTATTGTGGTTTGCAAAGTTAATCTACGCTACTTTTAGAAATTTTCTCTTAAACCACCTCACAACACTGGGTTGCTCTAATTCGAAATGATCGACATTTGCTTCTTCATCTGCTTCATCACGGTGGTCGGTTTTTATATCAAAGCTGCGTTGGTGCAATAAGTATTTGAAGTGCTTCCAAAGTTTTTACTACAGTTCCAGTGACTTAACGGGTTTCCGTACAGAATTAACTATTCCTATTCAGGTACGTACCGTTCCGCAAGCATTCAGTGCAGCTCCGTCCAGTCTACTGCAAACACCGAGCAGCGGTAGAATCGTCTGCGCGGGAAAATCGAAAGGCCCATTTTCCATCGGTGCTCGCACGAGCGCTCTCAGACTCACGATGAGCAAAACCAAGGAGGTGGCTGCCGAGAAAGCCATCCTGGACTACGTGAAGGCGCAAAATCGACCGTACAGCTCCAACGACATCTTCAACAACCTGCACAAGGAGCACGGCAAGACCGCCGTGGTGCGCGCCCTCGAACAACTCGCGCAGGACAACAAAATTAAGGAGAAGACCTACGGCAAACAGAAGATCTACTTCGCCGACCAGGACGAATTCCCGGACGTCGCCGAGTCCGAACTGGCCGCCATGGACCAAGAAACGAACGCGCTAGGCGAGACACTCCAAGAGGCGTCGCGGCAACTGCAGGCTCGCGAGTCCCTGCTCAGCTCGCTGAGCAACAGTTTGACGACGGAGCAGGTGGCCGAGAAGATAAAGCAGACGATTGAGGAAAGGGACAAGTTAGTTGCTAGGTTGGAGAAGCTCACCTCTAACACCAGCTTCGTCGAGCCCAAGGTCAGGGACAAGATCTACAAGGACAAGGAGACGGCTGTGAAGGAGTGGCGAAGGAGGAAGCGGATGGCGAACGACATGCTGGACGCCATCCTCGAAGGTTACCCCAAGGGCAAGAAGGCTCTCCTTGAAGAGACTGGTGTGGAGACCGACGAGGACGCCAAAGTCTTGATGCCCAAGTAGCCTCGCAGAAACGAACAAGCCCATTGTGTATATTGCCGTAAGCACCGGTGGTTGTAGCATTGTATATACATATAAACACTGAAAGTCATCAGAGTGCGAGAAAAGCCATCCTCTAAGTGACCGGCATAGGAAGCCGATGAAGACCCTAAACCGCTGATGCAAGGCAATAGTCGGTGACAGGTCAAGAATGAAGTGGAAGCTCCTCCCACCTCTTTCCACTTTAGTAGTGCAAACGCTGGAGAGCAGGCGACCTCCTCTGCACCATTCGCTCCGCTGAAGTGGAAAGGGGTGGGAGGAGCTTCCACTTCGTTCTTGACCTGTCACCAACTAAAGTTGGTTACAGGCTAAGAACTCTGGAGATGGTCGCTGCCTTCCCCTGGGATTTGGCTCTGCGTACAACGAAGTGTTAACAAAAGCCGAAAGCTTGCACTCAAGGCGGAGCATCTACTAGATTCTTAACCTGCTACAGACTAGTAGTTCCTTTTACGTCAAACAATGTAAAAGTGAAAAGAACAAGGTTGTGTATTTTTTACTACAAAATTTGCGATGTATGCAAGTTTCCTTGAACCACAGTGTTGAAAATAAACGAGACAAAGAGACACACACATGCCATATAGCCTCTACTTTATTCAACAGAGTCAGGTTCGAACTGGGAGCTACAACCAACGGTACCAAAGGTTATCCGAGCTGAAAGAAAGGCACTCGTAACACAGGCAGACAACAGTTCGGCGACACTGACTAGATCACAAAAATCCGCATTCCTACGTACATTACACACCTTTATACTGGCAGTCTTGCTTGGAATGCAGCGCAAGTCGTATTGCGCTTTAAACACTTACCCGTTCCACGTAAGTGAGAAAAACAAGGCGGTAAATAACAACAAAAACCAGAATGAATATCCGTGGCTGTGGAACTAGGTTATACTTCACATCCTTAACAGCGCAATAAATATGGAGGAATTATTTTACAGGTTGATGCCCGAAACGCAGTTCTTATGTCCTGGTTGCTCCCTGACTCGCTCTTGAAGAGCTAGTGTCCTTTTCCAGCTGCTTGCCCAGGTATTCCCTGAAAGCAACATCAAGCACTGTTTGAACACAACCCAACTGAGATCGAATTTATAAAATGGCCCTTCACAGTGCTCCAGGACACAAAGTATGGACCTGGAGTACACTTAAGAACAGTCCTCAGTAGCAGACGGTAGGCAATTAAGACTCATTAAAAGGGCCGTTTTGCAAGGTAATGAACAAATGGGAAACTCCCTTACTTGCACCTTGCACAAGTGTATTCTACAATTGAGCACGATACCGAGGAACAGGATGTTAGAATGTCCTTCAAAGCATTTTATTATGGAACTTGTGCAGCAGCCCACGGATCAAACATGGGATGTCATATCAAGATTTGGATTCACAAGCTTGGCTAGCATGTAGTCGTGTATCACTACTGCGTGATGCACATTAAAGACCTAAGGCTAGCAGTCAAACTGCACTTTGGCTAAATTTCGTAACCCTACAACAGAGACAAACGACGCCCATTGGGGATGACCAACTTCTCACTGCCTAAACATACATGAAACAATTAATGAGACCTGTATGCAGAAGTACCATCTGAAAGAGGTTATCCTCAACATCCAGAATACTTTCTACAGGATCCTTCGGAGTGGTCTGCTGCTTGGCAACAGGCTTGGTCGGCCCTTCCGGATCACTTGGTTATACAAGCGGACTTGAAAGGAGCACAATAAACCAATTGCGGAATGAGAGGGAAAGTAGGACTACACAAGTAGATAGGGGCTCACCAATTGTGCACCATCAGCTTCTGGACACAGAGCAGGGCTTCGTAACGCACATTCGGGTCTTCGTGGCTAAGGAGTTGCATCACAAGCTGCTTGCCTCCCAGCTTCTCTATGACCCTGCAGGAGAAGTGGTAAGTGTCCTGAGGTTAGAGCCGGTGGTGAAACGGAGGCAGAATGCGGACACAGTAAAGCATTTATTGAGAGCAGAATTGTTAAACCATGTCAACTATGTAGTACTGTTGACATTGTTAGTGACATGATCAGTTTTAACTGCTTTACAGTCAGCGTTCCATGCAGAAAGAAACACCAAGACAATACATCAGTTACCTATGCCTAGGGTTCTGTGTCTTTGGATAAATCCAAAATACTCCGAACAACACCCTCCGATAATTTTGGTCTTTTCAAATTCATCTGATAAAATGGCGGCTTGGACGAGTTGGTTTTCCATGTCTCAAAAATAACAGCGCTAGTAGGGAATCCACACAAACACACATCACCACAGGCCTGTTGTGACGTGTGTTTGTGTGGATTACCTACTTGCGCTGCTATTTTTGAGACATTCATCTGATAAGCTCTGAATTTTGATGTGCCAAAGCACCCCCCCCCCCTTTCCCCTTCCCCCAAGGAAAAAAAAAGGAAAAGAATACAGTATTTTATAATTAAGTTTGATCAGGGCACAGGGTCAATGGTCCTGAGAAAATGCCCCCACAGTAATCTTTAAAATCTTGGACCATTGTCAAAAGCGGTCTTACCACTTTCTCGTCAAGGTTCATTCGGGACAACAGGTCATTGTATTTTCAAGTCGGGACAAAAGTCAACGCTTTGGTTTCTAGTTTGGGCCATACTATTTGTGCCTTAGATGAAGGAGAGGTTGTGTTTTTGTCACAGTGAAAGCTATGGACCATAAAGATTACATAAAATGGGGAAGAGCGGCAGTTGAAACTTCCCTATCACGTCCTTTACCATTCCACATCACGCAGCCGCGGTGTAGGTTGGTGAAATTGAACGGGATGAATACGAGCTTTCCAGGACTACATACAGGAGGTTACTGATTTTAAGGTATCAACATTTATCGAAGGAACACTTATGCGCAATTTTCGTCGGACAAATTAGTATTACCAGTAACAATGCCACCAAAGAGCACATTATTATTTTTTTTATATAGCATATGTTTACACTTAGATATTATTTATTTAATTATTTTTAATGGAGAACGCTGCAAATTAAACTCAAAATTTAAAAGAATTGTGAATGAAGAAGAATAAACTCCGATAAACTCAGAATTTTCGTCAAACAATAAGCTCAGGAAAACACCCTCTGAACTTAACGAAAACACGGAATCCTAGTTATGCCCGAAATTTGATCAAAATGCTCCTATTTCTAAGAATGGGCAGAGCAGACCAATTACATCAAAAGGTGTATTGAAAGCCTCGTGATGAGCACTGTCAGGATAAATGACTTCTGAAGCTCCTATTCACTAACCCATGTCACATTCTGCATTCAACCCATGTCACATTCCGCATTCCTTGATGATAATAAGTGAGGGCATGGTTGATAATGACGAATAACAAAATAAAAGCCAATGAGCCGTCTGCCACGCTGGTGCAACAAATAGGACATCACAGAGCAAGTTATTGCTATAGCCCAAATCCAAACCAGGCTTACGTGTCTCCTGCACCAAACACCCAGTCAGTTCTTAAGTACCCAGCCATTAAATCTCTACCATCATTTTGGGACTGCCACTTGTGCTATTCCTGTAGCCTATAGTGCACTCTTTCAGGTGGAGCTCACCGTTTTCATAGCATGCTCCATCTCTATCCTATATTCTTCAATTGCCACTTTAGGGATCGCCGCTTCTATGCTGAAAACTGCGGCAAGCGGCGCCACAGTAATGATAATGCCGGAACAACAGATGGCAAGCAACATCAAGAGAAAGGCGACTGAAGTAGACACACTGTTTTCCACGCGGGTAGTAGCGGACGTATTCCCCAACGTCGTGGGCAGCCACGCTCAGCACCAGAGGGTCCTTGCTGGACTCCAGGAGGTGAACCAGGATCCTGAGCGTGCACAAAGGTATAGT